>CAJNJA010089452.1:0-19948 GCA_905231915.1 Symbiodinium necroappetens
GGCATCCGAACATCCTGTCGAGGTTGCAGAACTCTACACACATGGATTGCAACTGTAAGTGTATCACCGCCCGCCTCCGTTGCTGCAGTTTCCTGGGCCTCAGGCACTAGAAACGAGAAAAGAGTTTATCACAGGAACGGAGAAACCATACAATTGGCTTACAATGCCGCCCAAGATGCAACCGGAGCGGTCTCTGCTGCAACGCTACTGCGCTTGCTGGCACTCCGCGCGGATTTGCTGGAAGCACATCCTGGCAGCAACTATGTTAAGCTACTCGTGTACGTGATGATTTGTCCAAGGGCCCAAATTTCGGCAAATCGTGCCCGGCACATGGAAACACATCGCCCCTGCTCATGAGAGCAAGTCACAGCTTCCAAGGCGCGTGCCGCACGTTGCTCTTGAACGGACCGACGATTTTCGGCCCACATCTGTATCGCACCAGAGAAATTGCAGGGAAGGGAATTTGGAAAGCGCAGGGGGTGATCATAAGACGTGGCTGTACAAAAATGATTCAGTGACCATCCAAGTTAGGTGGGGACGGGGAGGTGGGATGAGGTGGGCATGGAGCCCATCGCAGTCAGCCCGGGTAACCATGGCGATTTCGAAGAACATCCAGCAACATCAACAGGTTAAGGAGGGTCGTCGCCTCTCCGCTCTCCTGCAACGCAAAAGCAGGATGACGGATGACGATCCGTGACGATCGTGCGAGCTACCGACAACGAAAGTGCAGCCTGTCATCAAGGACCGCGTAGGACGGAGTTGAGACTGGGCATCGAATGATAGCTGCACTGGACCTTTGGGCGTGTGTCCCTCACCATGTCGTGGGTACTCAGGCCACACTGACGGGCATGCAAGATGCTGATCAAGCCCTGTCGTCATCCGTGATCCGAACATTTTGGGACATGCCTGCAACAATTCAACGGCACAACAACATTGTAGGTTCTCAAGATGTCACCGATTTTGCAGGAAGAGCCAGATCAGACGTAAACGTGTTGCTGTCGCGTTATGACTGGACGGATGGACATCTGATCAAACATGAATTTGATCGAGCTTCGCCATCTGTTTAGGGAGGAGCCGGTTGATGGACTCCGCTCAAGTTCTGCTGCGGACTTACCTTCGCGGCACGAGGTGCTCATGGACTTGTGTGCGCGATGCTGTGTCGGAGTGCCGGCTTTGGACGTAATTCGGACAGCAGAGCCCCAAATCATGGTCGGCACATGGATCCAAACTCGACCCGACTCATGTGGGCCCCAAGAAGAGATCGTCAGAAGACCCGTGTGTGCGCGGGGACTTAGAATCCGCGCCTGCTCGAACCTCCTCGCTAGCTCTGTTGCTGAAACTGGGACCTTGGCTCACGGACTTTGCTGCCGTGAGCAACAGCCGAGTAAGCCGCGCCACGTCGTCCGCGGCTGCTTTGGCTTGTCTGGCTGGATTGGCTCCAGCGCCGATTTCGCCTTCTGCAAGGACATGTCCAACGCCGAAAAAACATAGAAAAAAACACCACACAACAACACAGGCTCAAAGGCCGGGACATGTCACCACGGTCTTCATCGAGCAGATGTGCGTGCAGGGGCGTCAGGTGCTGCTCGAAGAAGGCGATCCACCTTTGTGAGTAGTCTCTAGAAGATCCTAGAGGTAGCACGCATGTTCTTGAAGCCGATATCGAGACCATAAAGCACTACAGTGTTCCTCGGGGCTGCACTTATCAAGCTGGACTTCGCCTTTTCCATGTCCGCGAATGGAATCCATCATCTTATAGACCTGTCTTGTTGAAGGCAAACATCATTCAAGCACAGTCATGCCACTCCACCCGGAAAAGTCAAAAGCCAAAACCACGCAGTTCCATCAACTAGCTTGATTTCTGTGAATGCCCCGTCTAAGCTATATGATAAACGTCGGCAACTTCTGAGAGTTGCACCTGCTTGGTCGACACCCCACACAAAGCCTGAGCGATTCCGCGACACTGAATTGTCCACCTCCGCCTTCGAAAAAGCGCTCCGCCTGAACGTCAATGTGCAGGGAGGAGATGCCTGCATCCCACTGGGTGCGGGTGACCTGCTCGAATAGGACACACCGACAGCACACGTTCGCAAGCAAAAGACCAAAAAAACATGCAACCATCATCTTCCATGAGGAGATCGCACGAGTGTAACCGAGTCAGATCAACATTTGCGTGGCATCCCACTGAAATTTGTTGGAACGGGGTGCAGAAGACAGGATATTATGCTGCATCTGGTAATGCACAAGAACACAGCCTTGCCCGTATGATTGTAGTCAAAGAAGTTGAAGGCCTTGGTTGGCTCCATCGCCGCAATCCATCAATCTATGTTCAACAGGCTCCATCGACTTCGACCAAGCTCCTGACCCTCACGAGTGAGCCACAGTTCTCAACAAGTGTCTCGGCGAATGCCACGAAACCTGGCTGGCCACGATCATGATCACGTATGATCACAGCTTGTGTCCTGCTTGAATCTAGCGTTGCATCCAAGCTGCTTGCACTGGAAATCATGGGTTCTGCATCGTGCTCACCTGATGTCAATGTGTTGCATTGCGCGGGATGTCCATTGCCGCAAGGAACGCAGCACGAATCGAGGCCTGACAGAAGCTCCGGAGGAATGTGAATAGTGCTGCCATCTCGTGCAGGCCTCAAAAGTAAATCCCGCTGGCATCAACAGCCATTCGCAAGGCAAGCAGAAGAAATGGCTGAGCTAAGCACATCTCCTGGACGGAATGGCCTGCTGATACACAAGCTCACGGTCTCCCGAACACTTCGCCAGTTCTCAGTTGCTGGCTTGCCGCAGGGATACCCGGCACGTCCGGAAGAAGACCATTCCAGTGTGTCCATTGGTCACCAGATGTACCAGGCGATCTCTGGCGACTCCACCGCATCTACATGGGGCATCAAGGGCACAAGGTCTTCTCCGCTGACGTGGGGCCTGCGATCCACCAATGCTTCTGTTCCGACTTGGTGGCCTCGGCAGATGAGAGCAAGAGGACACGTTTTTGGGAAGTTAGTGGAAGAGACCCAGGCTCCTCCTTTGATGGCACGCGAGTTCCATGCTGTGCGGAGCCACTGAAGCTTCCCTTGAGGAAGGAGCTGCCTCACAAGACAATGTGAAGTCAACATTCCTCGGCGGCACCGATTGAGCACCGGGCCGCCAGGCACAATACCTTAAACTGGCAAGCGACCACGCAAACTGCTGCAGACTGCTTAGACAAGGTCGATGTATGCTTGAACCAACTTCATCCATCCAGCACAGCAGCTCAAACTGCATGGCGGGTTCACCTGCTGAGTCGCATCCTGAATGCAGCAAGGGCGCGTGCTAGAGTGTGTGTTCGCAGTGTGTGGGTCGAAAACATCATCCCATTTCCACTTGGGTCAGCACGAGGCTGCTTGCACGCTGAGGCAGCATGGAATTGCTCCCCTTCAACTCAGCATTTCTGCAGGTCAGCTGGTACTCACGACACCGGTGCGCCTGCGGCCTGTCAGAGACCTGTCTGTACCAGGATGTCTGCCGCCTGCTCAGAAGGAAGCCGCGAAGGCCACCAGCTTTTTGCGCTTGGCTCTGCGCTTGCATGCCCGCCTGGCGCTGGGACCGCTGGGAAAGGCCTCGACAGGTCGAAGCTGCAGTGGACCAGAACTGCGAAGGGGCGAAGTCCTGGCCTCGGCTCCTGGACAGCGCAGAGAGTCGCAGAGCTGGGCTTTTTTCTCTTTAGACGTGTGCCAGGCGAGGCCTTGAGTTCTGGATGCGACTCCCTCGATGGTGAATCGGTGACGTGGTCTGCCTAAGTTCAGAGGCCGACCCGCCATCAGCTCTCTGCTCTCTCCCCCCTGTGGCAAGTACGCCAACCGCCATCCGGAGCTTGGCCTGCTGGACCAGAACAAGATACAAGTCAACGGTCGAGAGAGTGAGGAAACTTACCTCGCCGAAATATTCCCTCTCTTCTGTCCTCATTTCTCGCAATGTTGCTACGACGCTTTCTCAAGCCTGTAGAAGACGAAACAACTCACTGCCAAAGCATTCAAAAATTGCGCCTCGTGGCCGCGGCGGCACCGCCCTGCAATTCAGGCACAAAGATACTGTCGAAGTTGCAAAACAATCTAGAGCTGCCTCCGTGCTATTCCCGAATGCGTGGATCGGAAGATGACTCCTCTGTTGGAACGAGAGGACAGATGCGGCCGCCCAGGTGCGGGCCCAATGGCAGGCAGACGGCTCCTGCCGTGCTGGTGCCGAAGGCATCCGACATGAAAACCACATGTATTCGAGCAGGTTTGGACCGTTTGGATCTATGGCTGAGATCTGTGATTAAGCAAGTGCTGGATCGCGTGGTTCTGGGGATGTTGGCAATAGAACTTCCATGTCTTGGCTTCCAACGCCTCTGCTGGGAGACAAGAGGTGTGCGGCGATCAAAAGCAAAAAGCATCACAAGCTGTCATCGTCCTCTCAGAGTGAATTGCGCAAGCGCCGGGAGGGACTAAGCGTGCGACGTTCAACATCAGCAGTTTGTTGGACAAGTGCTCCAGTGGACAGCCTCGGAAGAAAACGCGATGGATTCACCGCACAGCGATTTGCTTCGTGATCGCTGCCACTTGCCAACATTGCAGCCCTTGCTGTAGTCGTCTTTTTGCGAAGAGTGAGAGGTTTTTGGCAAAAGGACTCACGAAAGATCCCGTCGTGTGACAGGACGGCAGCATCGACTCTACTGGAGTCGGCTGCCAACTCGTTGAATCATCGACGAACACGACATCCCGTTGACACCTAGTCCTGGATGAGCAGGGTCAGGACATGGCTCAGAACTGTTCAAAGACTCGTTACACCTTGCACTCGACCTGTCAGGACTTCAAGTAGGACGGGACCAGAACACAGCAAGATGCCTTATGGCTGGAAAAGAGAGCTGTGCAAGAAAGTGAAACCACGCATCGCCACGTGTGCAGCATCTCAAGCACGCCTTTCATTTGACGTTGACCTTCCACGAGTACTTACTCCAAACAGTAATGCAACATGGAAAATTTCGGCGGCTCTGCCTTGGCCTCTGCTTTAACAGCGGCAAAGTCCCAGTCTTTCAGCTCCTCCAGAATGCCGACCTGCCAGAATGCGGTGATCAAGCCGCTAGCAGAGAACAAACGCTAAGAAACTCTAATGGCAAAGCCACCATGACCGTGTTTTTGCCTGGCGGTACTTGTTAGTGAAGTGACCGTACCAGCCGGCGAGAGACTTGAAGTGCATGTCCTCAAGCTCCTGTGTCATACACGGAGGTGAGACAAAGACGCCTCTGTTGCCCTTTTGCTCTTTCTTTCTTTCTTTCACCAGGCTTGAAGGGCGAGCCTCCCCTTGGGGGAGGCCCGATTGTTGGCTGGGTACACGGCTTCTGTGGCAGCGTTTGGCCGGGATCCCTATCGCTCTCTTCCATAGGGCATAGGCGGCCTGCCAAACCCAATGGCCACAAGGCCCCCATGTGTTATGGGGCATTGAGGGTGATGCGGGTTTTCCTAATTGTGGCAAAGTTCCAGATGTTAAGCTCTTCTTCCATCTGTCGATCTTCCAGGTTTCGACACCAACATAAATCAAACCAAAGTTTTGGGTGTCTCCCCCGGTTCGAAATATGATTGTGAAAGCATGTCCCCTTTGTCATTCAAAAGCCAAAAACGAGAAACAAGAAAACCGCACCTGGCACTCCATGGAGGGGGGCATGTACACGAAGAGGTCACATCTAATGTACTAGCGCAATTCGACTTCGTGGTGCTTCAAAGTTCCCTGGGTACCATGCTTCCAAGTTTCCAAGAGACCAAACGAGATCTTCTCTCTCTCTCTCTCTCTCTCTACCAGGTGGGAGGCCCAGGGAGCGTCCAACCCTGAACCTCGCGAGCACCTGCAGTCCTCGGATGTGTTTTTTCCTTCGCGCGTGCTTGGCCGGAAGGCTCAGCTGAACGAGCTCTCCGTCTCTCTCTCTCTCTCGCTCTCTCTTGCGTGCTTGCTTGCTTGCTCGGCGTTTGTGGCTGGGCGGGAGGCCCCCTTTAACGCCTGCGTCTCTTTCTCTCTCTCTCTCTCTCTTGCTTGCTTGCTTGCTTGCTTGTTTGCTAGGGGTGTGCCACTTCAGGAGGCAAACAGGTCTTCCTGGTGCTGCGGAGTCACGAAAAGCGGATGTCTCGTGGTACAGGCCAGACAGGGCAAGAAAAAACCCAGTAGACTAAGCTCAACAAACAACATAAAAAGCGGTCGCTACCAGACTGCCCTGAACCGCTTTCTCGGGTGAGCTCCGCTCACTTGGTGGCCGCTACTATGCTGTCATCCCGACCTAACCTGCCTCCCCACCTTACCCCGAACAGAACCTTGCGCAACACTGCCTGTCCTGCCCACCCCCTCCCTGAACCTGTGATGTGCTGCACTCCGTCCCCAACTTCACATGATTACAGGCCTCTACACAAACACAACGACTACTAAAGCATCATATGGCAAATCAGTGGTAGATATGTGCAGCACCGATATGGAGGCGAAGTTGCACCCTGCTCTTGGCTCCCGGGCTTAGGCAAAACGAGAAGCAACCCCCACTGTCAAGGCGAACAAGGCTTTTAGACAGGCGTTCGGTTGCCGAGAGGCTGCGTTTCAAGCCTCCTCTTCCGCCAGGCTCGGAGTGACAGTGCCCCTGCTCCCCCCAAAAGACTGCAACGAAAAACAGCAGGTAGGCCATTCAGTCATCATTGTCGAAGGAGCTGGGGCTTGTAAACCCCCGGCGTCTGTCATCAGGCATCCTGGGCCCCCTCATGGGCCGCCCCTGTTTGCTCCAGCACTGGAGCTTGCTCTGCGTGCGCTCCCAGTGGTTCTGGTAGTTGGGCGTCCCCCGGCTGCGCTGTGCAGTCATCTTCGTCACTGCTTACGAGTTGCACTCCTTCTTCCCAGTGAGCTCGCATCCACGTGTTGAGGTGCCGGAGGGCTCGGTCCCCGAGTTGCTTCATGTCCCCCACTATAAATGGCAGGAGCCGCCGGAGACATTTCTGAGCGTTGTAAACATGTCCTGCATCGGGTGGTTGACGTTCTCCCGCGAATTTTGCTCTCCTTCACCAACGCTGTAGTCCGAGCACGTCTGCAGGGTGAACTTCCTCCGCTGGCCCCCTGTGTGGGTATATCCCCACGAGAACCCCCGCTCCTGTGGCGGCTTCGTCACGCAGGTTTCGAGGGTGCGGGAGGTCCTTTGTGATTCCCCCCGGGGGCGTGTCTGCAAGTTCTTCTGGGCCGTCTGTGGCAGTGGCCACTGTAAGCATCGCAAGGGCTTCCTCCGCTGCATCAGTTGCCCAGTGCGTGACTTGCCAATTGTAGCTGCGCCTTCATCCCCGCTTGGACCAGCTCCAGCAACTCGAGGAGTTCGACTGTAGAGGGCGGGTCCCCCGCCAGAGCGCTCTCTTTTTCTTTCTCTCTCTCTCCCTCCCTCTCTCTTGCTTGCTTGCTTGCTCGACGTTTGGGGCGGGGTCCTAAGACCCTCACCCCTGCGCTCTCGCGCTACGCCGGTGTCCGTTGTCTGTCTGCTTTGGTGACACTGTCGTGGGTTTCAGCACTTTGCCCCCGAAGCCCAAAGCTACACGTCCCCGCTAGGTCCCCTATAGTGCATATGCACGGCTAGGCGAGCACGCTTGTGCTGAATCCCACTCTGTACTATGTACTTTGCTAGGTTACAGCCCCTCCTGGCGTTGCAGGGGGCTCGTTGGTTGGTCCCGGGACTTTTCGAGGACAGCGAGTACCGCGGTTTAAGGGTGCCGACACTGAACACAAGGGTCCGAGGTTGTCCCCGGGAGCTTTGTGATCTCGCCTCACTTTTTACTGGTTTATGGACTAGCTTGTTGTGAACTGTTGGCACGGGTCCCGCTGATGGGCAGCAGAGTAGAGGCTCTCTCTTGCTTGCTTGCTCTCTCTGCCTGCCATGTCAAGGCCCCTCGCCCTTTGCGCGCATTTGGTCTCTGCAGGGTTTTGGGATTCCTCCCCCGGGACTTTACCTCAGAAGGTTGGTTCCCGCCCTGTCGGGAAGTCGGATGTTTGTGCATGGATACTCGTGTTGAAAACTTGCATGGAGCCTATGCGCGCGGAATGCCTTGACCGGGGTTGGCTCAGAGCGCAAGGGAGTGAATGTGTCCTGCACCCTCAGCAGGCTGGGCCAACGAAATGCTGCGGCGCCCGACATCCACAAAATGTATGCGATGGTCATGATGGTAATGACAACGATGTTCATGATGCTGTTCAGCGTTGCGACCACAAGCTGCATGTCGAGGGAATATGATGCCGACGATTATGATGATGACTGGATTCTTCTTTCCGCAGCCACTGCAACACTTCTTGTTACGGCATTCAATGACACCTGCCGTCAAGGAACGGCGAAAGCACGCAGCCACATGTCCGGTCTCAAGTGTGGACGTTTCCATCATTGTCAATCCCCCTCCCAAGGTGCTAGTTAACCCCCTCAAAACACTCCTTGTCCTTGACATGTGTGAGCCCCCTCAAACCACTCTTCGTCCTTGACAAGTGACTCGGCTGTGGCTAATCTGAAACCCCCGATTTTTTGGAACCAAACCGAAGCATGTACTGCGCACTCACTGCCCACCTGCCTGACGTCCCCCTTGCCTTGCACTGCCACTGGTTGCAGTACCCTTGCAACCCCGCCCTCACAGAACGACCCCCACCCCACAACCAAAGCCTTTACTGCAGTCACTGCCTCGGTCTAACCGCATGTTGCACTAGCCATGGGAAGTCTCGCTCTCCATTTCCCTCGGTGCTCACCCGCAGCCAATCTCCTGCACCTTCCAGTCGAAGCGATTGGCATCCTCTGCCTTTAGGGAGACCTCCAAGCTTGCAGAGTCTCGCAGCGATGACAAAAGCAGAACGGCCTAGCACTCTCTCAAGTCTGATGCATGCAAGTAGCTGTCGCCATGGCCCATGTGCAATCCTGTCTGCGCATCTCATCACGGCTAAGCCAAAGCTGTTGCTGCTTTGACAGGTCCCCTGGCCCCGTCCTTTCCAGCCCACAGCTTTCCATATCCGAAGGTCGGGACGAAGTTCTCACTTGGAGATACCTGCACTGGCCACCCTGCACGAAGGAGCTACAGACTTGAGCACGGAATGTGGCCAAGTTGCATCCACCACCACACCGCAAATACCAATGAGCATGGGCAACCTTCAATCTTAAAGGGCCGCGTCTGGTGTGTCACTGTCACTACTCTAAGCTGCCACGCCACTGGACTCCATTCCAGCGCTGCAAGGATTCGAGGGTAAAGACCCCGTTCGTGGCCTGCAGCTCCTTCCACCAACGTCAAGCTGCAATGGATGAACTCGCACAGAGCCCGTGAAAGTCGACGGACAATACGGACACTCCTCTTCAAACTGTGGTGTGAACTGGAGGCCTGCAGAGTCTGAACCAGCACCACGATGCATCCGCCCAAAGCATTAGAGCAAAAGGTTAGTTTGAGCAAATAAGGTGCAAGATGCCTCTGTCGTCCTCTTCCTCCTGCTGTGCGGGCGCAGCAGCAGCTGTCCTTGGCGAGAGGATGCCCAGTCCTCACAAGCGGAGGCGCCGAGGCACTGCCGAGCCCCTGGCTCAGGCTGACTCGGACCTTAGCTTCTTCGCTTCTGAGGCGAAAGCTAGCCTGTCGGCAAGAAGAACTGGGAGCTCCGCGAGCCGTAAGGCGATTGAACAGCCAGGAAATCAAGCCGCCACGCTCCTGGCAGCTTCGAATCAGGTCGGGCTGCGAGAGAAAGGTACAGAAGGGCACTGCCTGCAACTTCCCGACTTTGGTGATGTGGTGCAGGTTCCTTAGATCTCAGACTCTGCTGTACCGCCCAAAACAAGGTGGCCCCAGCATAAGGCGCTGATTGCAGCAGAGGGTCCTTTCGAGGGTTTCTGGTGTGTGAATCTCCACCCATGCTTCTGTGGCATCTCGCCCCAGGTACCTGACGTATGTGCGAACATGAACATGCTTACAAGCGGCCAACCACAAAGCCACTGTCAGCGGGGCGCATGTCGATGGCATCCTCACCTACTGGCGAAGTGCACGAGTTCTGCACTTCTCGCTTTGAGGCACTTTGCATGAAGCGGGGTGCGATCCAACAGTGATTACAGTCCAGCCCAACGTAAACCTGAATCGGGACCAAGTCGCCGCCAGGATGAATCGGAAGAAATTTCGTAACATCCAGCACTTCCCCGAACAGAACCATCCAGGCATCATCCTGTTCAAGAGCGAAACGCGACCACAATTCAGATTTGGAGGTCTGTGTTGTGCCTTCGTGTTGTGCTTCTCTATCTCTTCAAGGGAAATTCCATCTGTTGAGGCACTTCTACCTGCGGCCCAGACCACAAATCAGGCACAGAAGCCATGCAATGTATGATGTTCCTTGACAGCCTGCCTGTGAGATTCCCCATGCTGCGTTGATCTTGCAAGCTCTGACGCCAAATCCCTTCAGTGTCCTGTTCTGGCTTTGTCTTGTCCTTCAGTCACTCAACCCCTATGAGAGTATGTACGAGTAGCACTTCCTGAATGACAGGTGGGCTCGGATGATGCGACTGCGAATTTGAGCCATTTGCCTGCAGGCATTTCTTGCTCGCTTCCCCTGAGGCTGGGCGGCACATGGCTGCGATTAGGCCTGGGCCTCGGGCCGGATCTCCACCGCAGAGGTGCCGTCAGCTGAAGGTGGCGTAGATCTCGCTTGGTCTCTCGGAGCGCAGGCAGTGCACGCAGAAGGAATCCTTGGCCGCTTCCCTCGTAGCCATCCAGAGTTGTTGCCATGACCACACGCCTGGTCCTCATCAGTAGTCGCTTGGCCTCTGCAACTGGAATTCCAGCGGCCTCATCCACGAAGAGGTACTGGCAGCTGCGCAGAAGATCCTGGCCTTTGCTCCCAAGGAGCTCGCCAATCGCAACAAATCTCAAGCTTCCGACCTGCCCAACTTCCAGGCATCCAGGACCTTGGCGAGCGACTCGTAAGTCTGTGGGGACTGCTCGGGCAGCGCGCTCTGCCGAATCGAAAAGCTGCTTTGTGGATTCTCTCGATGGCGAAGTCACAAGGATCTTCTCACAGCCTCGCCGCAGCAGAACGGTGGCTGCCAGCCCGAGGGCTGCAGACTTCCCACGACCACGCCTCCCTGAAATAAGCAGTGGGCTGGCACTGCTGGTTTGCATCACGGCTTCGACAACGCGTTGCTGATCGGCTGTTGCAACTATATCGGGCTGGTCGCTCCGTCGCCAAACTGGCATTACAGAGTTCAGATTCAGGCTAAATGCCTCCGCTTCTGAAGTCCGCTGGCTGAGAAAGCAGGTAAAGGATGGAGAATCTGATTTCCGGCTCAAGGCCTCGATCTCCCTGCACCACTGCCCTCCCGCACTAGAAGCCTTCCAATCCTCGAGTTCAGGTGTGCAAAGGATAAGCACACCTCCACCACGAAGGGCTCCGCAAACCGCACCAAAGGTGTCAAGAAAGTTCAGTCTTTGAACAGAGAGCAACGCAGCATCGATCTCTTGGCCCATCCACTCGGAGATCGGTGGCGGCTTGTCCGCCCTGAAATCCTGGGCCACAAGTGCCTTCAGCTTGCAGCCGCAACTCGAAAGGGCCTCTGCTTCCATGATGCGAAGAACCTCTCTCCCCGTACGTTCTGTCCATTCCGGAGAACCTGATATGACGACGAGCTTTCGAGGAGGCACAGCTGCTCGCAGCTCCACAACCTCCGCGGCCTCCGCACCAGGAAGTGCCTGGATTCTCCCGAAACGTCGCCTTCCGGACCCCTTCGCATGGCTCGCCAGGCTCGCAAACCGCCAGGATTTCAGCTGTGCACTCGATGCCGCTAGCAGAGCCAGAACCGGCTTAACTGATGAGGTTTGGGCACATGAGAAGCATGTGACCAGGCTGTGTGGAGAATGGTGCGCCAACTTGGCTGCACTGCAGGGTTCTCCTCTGATAACCGGCAACATGACGTCAATGCCATCTAAGAAGCTACTGGGAAACCTGGTATCAGAAGCAGTGCTCCGATGTTTCAATTCTCGAGCCCAGAATCACAAGCAGAAGTTGCAGTCACAGAGCCTAGAAGTCGGACTTCGAACAATATGGCCAGTCCATGACGTATACCTAGGCCCAGCATAATTTCCGCCGGAGCCAGAATAGGACTTGCTGCAGCGCTTTCGGCTACATGTCCATCCTCCCAACAGGGCATTTCTAGAAGAAGCCCTTCCGGCAGCAAAATCAAGCACAGAATCCATGGATTTTTCACGGAGGGATTCCTTTGAAAGGCCTTGAAGGAGACCTGAGCCTGGTCCGAATCGGCGAAGCGACTCGGTCTCAGAACAGGAGAGCGGGCTTTAACCGAATCAAAGAGGCTCGTGTTGATCACATACGGACAAAATTCCCTCCCCCTTCAAAACTTGAGTTGCTCCCACACTTGTCTGCGAGAGCCAGAGCTACCGGAGACGAAAAACTGCACCCGCTTTTCGAAATTCCAACGTCAAACGATCTGGTGAATCACTCGGGGCAGCCTCCACTCAACGAGCCAAAGCTCACAAACAACTTCTCCAAGGACAGCTCACTTCCAAGCCTTAGCCGCTCGCCGCCGTCTCCTCCACTGCCTTAGCGAGGACCTGCTCCACCTGCCCGGACATCCGAAGTTCTAAGGCATCCAGCTGAAATTCCTGCATGCTGTGATGCCCCAACATGCTCTGGCAGGAAGGATTTCGCAGAACCCATCTCAACAGCAGGCATTCCGCCCTGCCTGAGGCGCGAGGTTTCTGACGACGTCCTCACCAGCATGGCGTACAGGGAATGACCTGCTACCAGGGATGCAAGAAGCAATCAGCAAATACTGTCAACACCGATGTAGTCAGATGAGGGAGCGCACTCGTTGAACATTTCGATGATCAAAGGTCCTGAGTGCACCTGGCACCAGTCGAAATCCGGACCAAGCCTTGGGATGTCACTGCAGCACCTTCGTGTGCCAAGCGCTCAATGCCGTGGTGTAGGTTTCATCCTCGCTCTACCACGCGAAAAAAAAACAGCTGTGGTACGGATGCTGAGCTCCTTGTACGTCGTTGAGGCAGCCGTGCCGGATCCGATGTCAAAGACATGGTGCATGTAGTTGACCTTGGCGATCTGGCGAACTTCAGAGAGGCCCCCTGCAACTTTGCTGACGGAGGGACCTTCAGTGTGCCATTTCCGTCGGTGTCAATGACTTCCTGCTTCATGCTGCCGCATGACTTCACTTTCAACATCGATCCACCAGACACTGCAGGAATGCCCCAGCCCTCGTTCCGTGCTCTCTGCAAGGTCCTTGGTCTTAACACCACTTGAGTTCTCTTCGATCACGGCAAACTCCACCTCGAAAGGACTGGGCGGTGGTGCGAGGTTCAATGCCATGCACGACTGCCCCAATGTAAGCAGCGAGCGATTCCGGGCACACCCTGGCATTGGACAAGTTGTGAGTAAGCGTGATCGTAGGGGTGGACGGCAAAAACAAATCACACCATGTGATGTGGCAGCAGGGACACGGACCTTGCCCTCCTTCACAGCTTGAAACGCAGTCTCAAGGAACTGCGCAGGGCCTGCGGTGCCGAGCTGACCGGTACACCTGTGGAGCCTGGTTCCGGCTGAGATCCGCACTCTTGATGCACTCATCAAGTGGCCCGGATTGTGCTACCAGCTTGCCTAGCTGGCCAAGCTAGACAATCAAACACAACCATGGTCCTAACTACTGAGGACATCTGCCAGATCCGTCCTTGGATGGTTGGTCCGCCTGTGTCACCAGTGGCAAATAAACTTCTCAACACGCCAATAGCCGGAGGCAGAATGCACGATAGGCACAGGGAGCACAACAAAGTCTCGATGTCAGAAGAAAAAGGTCCAAGAAGCTACGCACTACTTCGGCGGGCTTCGGCAAGGAGCGACTCTGGACAGCAGGCCTTGGCATCAACATCCACCTCCTTCTCCGAAAGCGAGTAGATCGCTGCGCCTGCCGGCAACAGTGATGCTGAGAGACACAGAGTTTGCAAGCTGCACCCAAGTCAGAACGGCCTACGGATCCTTTGAGGCCGGCTACCACCTGCGGCAGAGCGAGTTTTGGCACTCCAGCTGGTGTTTCTGCTGCCCTGCCTCGACACCAGAGTTGCGTGCGGGCTCGTTCACAGCCCACATTTCAATCTGCGGAAGCAGGATGGAAACGCGGCGTCGAAAACATGATGCGAAGAGCTGAGCGCACTGCCAAACCCTCAACCCCAAAACCCATGTCGCGTTGTCCCCCGAGGCTGGGACGGTGCGAGGAGACTCGTGAAGCCTCACACATATGATCGCATCACCCTGCGCCCCTTCCGAATCCCCCACTTTGCAGACACGCATGTAACCCGTTGCAATCGAGATCCATCTCCAAGTCTATGTGTGTGCGTGCATGTGCGTGACATAGAGAAACGCTGTCGAGAAAGAGATTGATGTCCGAGTATGGCGCCGAAATCCCACGGCATTGCTGACTTTCTGGAGACCAGGGTCTCGATCGCATTTCTGCATCTCAGTCGTCAGGCTGAGTCACTCTGCTACATTGACAACATGTGGCAGTGCTTGGGAGGCGACCCAAGTGTTCGTGTCTGGATCGTAGCTGTGAACGAAATTCACATCCACCCTGAAGTCTGCATCACTGCATGACGCACGAACACACCCCGCATATTCTCTCGTCTCACAAGGAAGAACAAGTCCACTAAGCCTGCAGTCACTGTTCAGCACAGGAAACAAGCAGTCTGTGCTTAAGGCCAGGTCGATGGACAAGAAGTTACTGAGACGCGCACTCGCCACCATAGTATCCACCGATAGTTGTTGTCACCAAGAAGGTCCCATCGTCTCTGTCCTTGCAAACAAAGCTGTCTACTCCGTCCCGAATCAGTTTTAGATTGCAGCAGGTACTGCAGATGCTGGGAGACTGGCAGTAACCTCGTGTTTGGCCACGTGCACACCGAGTGCTTTCGCAAACAAAGGCCTCATGCATGCAGCGCCACGGCAGTGCCAACATGTCGAAAGCTACACATCGAGTCTGGGAATGCGGCACTGGCAGGGGCTCTCGCTTCAAGGCTCCAAGATGCTTCCTGGCTACATTTCTGCTTGTAGGTTGTCCAGATTAATGTTACTAGACATCTTCGGATAGGGCTACACGCACAGGTACACCATGTAGTGCAGTAGGATGATGGGTCCAGCCACTGCAGCAAACAGGACGTAAGCACCAAAAGGCTTCGTCAGAGAACTTGACCCTTGGTAGCACTGCCATCAAAGTCAGCATGCATTAGGACATTCGCACGGAGCCAGTACGCAGTAGCGCCAGCAGAGGCCGGCACTCATCCAGCGGTTCGGACATAACGCTTTTCAGCGATGGATCTGCTGGAGATGGAACATTGTGCTTCCAAGTAACCTGCCCGCAGATCATGTCATCTGCCTTGACAAGCGTTAGTGCGCTCGCCATCCTCAGTGCGCGACCTTGCTTCCACTTCCACCCATGTCGCTTCGGAGGGAGAGCTCCGTCTAAAGTCTGAAGGTTCTGAGGCCAAAATGCTGCCACACACCAGCTTGCTGCCTTGCTCTTCGAGGCTGTGTCTGGAGTCCGCCGAGGCCGGAGGCCCCAGGCGTTTTGATCCGTGGGTTCGGGGAGTTTGGGTGGTTGTAGTAGAGCTCCCAGTGGCGCGATGCCGGTCGGCTCCAATTTCGCTGCTTTTTTTTGGGGGGGAGGGGGGGAAGGGGGGGGAGGGCGCGGGGGAGGGTGGGGGCAGGCTCCAATTTCGCTGGTTTTCGGTGGGGGAGGGGAAGGGAGGGAGGGGGGTTGTTTGAGATGGGGTGTTCATGCACCTTGTCCCTTCGCTCCCGAACCTAGCCTCGACTACCGTTGCCGAGGCGGCCTCGCGTTAGCGATAAAACTAGGTTAGTTAAGTTTCAAGTCCACCAGTGGTGTCACGAGACTTTTTCGCAGGCAGACGTTCTACGCGGTGCGAGTGCACGCACAGGCACCGTATCAAGCCCACCGAGACTTGTGAAACTCGAGTCGTTAACTGAGGCTGCCCTCGCTACGGAGGAGCCCCGACAGCGCTTTTCACAGAAGTGAGCTTCCAAAGCTCCGCTAGCGGGAAGAATCATCGATGAGGTCACGCCGGATTGCATCAAGTGCCTTTTCCTTGCTCGGCAGTGTCCGCTTTGTGTGAACCAGCTTGCTCCTCATGTCTGAGACCGGCGCAACACGTCTCATTTCCCAATCCTGACCGAAACAGACAAGCACAGAGCTTCCAATGAACGACTGGACCCGATGTCAATGGCATCGTCAAGCAGGTGAACAATCCTTACGACGCCACTCTGTTGCAAACATATGCCACTGGAAAGACAAGGAGAAGATGACTTTGGAGGATGCATGCTTCTAGCATCGAAGCGATGAGCGACCCACACTACAATCGACCTGAATCGTTCAGTCTTGTCATTTTCAGACCTGGCATTGGACAAAGAACCACGAAGTCGAACTTTGTGTCTTCTCATGCCACGAAACCGAGAGCACGGAATCCGTGACTGCGTTCTGGTGTCCGGAAAAAACCCGAATCCACTTTGTCGGCTTCTGTCAGAGCTCTCCAGAATCCAAAAGCTAGTCGAATCTCACCCGAGACAGGAACACCGACAATGCTCGAAGAGAAATTGCAACATCAAAGACATTTAGCACCGGCACCACTGGAATCACTGCCTCCAGTCCGGCCTCTCTGCCGTGCCTGGAGCTGAACAGAAAGGTGTCTAGAAATTATGCGCTGGTCTTCCGGCCTGATGGCAGCGGCGAGCTCTGTCGGATCTCTTGTAATTAGAGCACCTGCTCTTCAATCTCTTGGCAAGGCGCTGCTCAATGCGAGTTCACATATGGTGAGGCCTTGCATTGCAGCTCGTGCAGCATCTTGCTTCTCCTCCTTTGCAAGAACCTTCTTCGCACCTGCAGCACATGAATCGAATCTACCTGCCCACACCGTGACAACGGCATGCATCGCTCGGGCTGCAGCCCTCCAGCCGATCGAAATCAGGAGACCACTCTAAAGCTTCCTCGGAGTGTCCGTTTAGTAAACCAAAGAGTGTCACCGGAACATTCAGCTCTTCAGCTCACCACTTCCACAGCTGCTCGTAGCTTGTGGGTGGCCACTTGTCCAGTCATAGCCTGCCGGCAGGAAGGGCACATAGGCACATTAGGAGCACGACAAAGTCGAAAAGAAACTCGAATTGAGCCAAACAGCCGTAACATGAACCGTCATCACTGCAGTCACAAGCAAGAGTCGCTAGCATACAGTCCTGATAACGACAAATATGCAATGATCACTGCACCATTAGCCAACCCATTCATGAGAACACATAAAATCATTATCATCATCACAACATCCCCAACACGAACCGTGGGAGCAAGACTCCGAAGCCACACCACCTATGACATTTACCTATGTGCAACAACAATAGGAATGAAAGAATGCACAAGTGATAGTAAGAAGACCAAAGACCGACAGACGGACAGACAGGCAGACTGACCGACCGCGAGACCGAAAGACCGACAGTCCGAAAAACCGACAGGCCGACAGACAGACAGACAGACAGACAGACAGACAGACAGACAGACAGGCAGACCGACCGACCGACCGACTGACAGACAGACAAAATGGATAGATAGATAGGGCCCGACACATAGGTAAGTTACCAGGATCGGACTTTACTTAATTTTACTTGGGCAAGGGGGGTTGGGGGGGTGGGGTGGGGCGGAAGGCTGATTTCGTTCTGGTGCCGCCAACTTTGTCTGAAAAATGGGCTTTGAACCAACACCTGCCAGCAAAAAGTCAAGACAGTGCTCGGGTTTGGGGAAGCCAGGATTATGAGGAAGGACAAGAGGGCTTTGAACCCATGCTGCCAGCAAAAGTCAAGACAGTCAAGACAGCGCAGACATGCCTCTGAGAGTGACATTCAAGAGCTGTGTAGAAAAAAAAGTGCGACGCCCTAAGTTTCAAGGTTACATGGTCCATGAAAGTCATTCTCACAAGCATATCTGCACTCTCTTGACTTTGCTGGAAGGTGTGGGTCAAGAGCCCATTCCACATAAACCTGGCTTCCGAAAACCCTGCGGTACCTTACCAACGTGTGACCAGGTAGGTAGATAGGTAGATAGGTAGATCGGCAGATAGGTAGATAGGTAGATAGATAGATAGATAGATGGACAGATAGTTAGGTAGATAGGTAGATAGATAGAGAGACAGATAAACAGATAGATAGATAGACAGATAGATAGGTAGGTGGTGGATAGGTAGGTAGAGAAACAGATAGATACCTAGATAAATAGACGGACAGGCAAACCGACAAATAGACAGATAGACAGACAGATAGGTAGCCAGGTAGGTAGGTAGATAGAGTTCTGCTCCTGTTGGTGATGCCGATCTTGGTTGTCATGTATGTACGTCCACGACGTTTTAGTGCTAGGTATTTCTGACGGTTTACGTTGTGCCAGCAAGATTGTGTATTGTTGTTTGGTTCACGTATTACCCCTGAGGACTGTTATGGTCCTCAGTGCTCGTATAACACAAAGAACAACTTTAAAGATGTTGTAGCGGACTCAAGTAAACGGCTGCAGAGAAGGACAGCAGACTTCTATCATTCTATCTATCTATGTCTCTATCTGTTTATCTATCTATCTACCTACCTATCTGTCTATTTATCCGTCCATCTATCTACCTGTCTACCTACCTACCTACCTACCTACCTACCTACCTACCTACCTACCTGTCTATCTGTGTATCTGTCTATCTGTCTATCTATTTAACGATCTATCTACCTACTTGTAAATCTTTCTATCTATCTGTCAACCTATCTACCTATCTACATATCTACCTAACTATCTGTCCATCTATCTATCTACCTGTTTACCTACCTATCGATCCATCTGTCTATCTGTCTGTCGGTCTATCTATTTATCCATCTATCTATCTACCTAATCAACTGCAACAAACAGTCACAACAACCGGGCAGACACCAATATGCCAGAAAAGATTCTCACAAAGACCAAGCAATGATGAATGCTAAAGAGTAAATACAACGACTCGCGAGAGTGGTAACTTGCACATACACATCATCTCCGTGTGGATGCTGAATCAGGGAAGTACACATGAAGAGATAAAATGCACATCAATAAGACCCTAACTCCGAGTGTAACCGCATTCTGATGCCGGTTGTGGACACCTCAAAACCCCAGGTGGAATCTCGCAGGCAGTGATCTGTTTTGGCAGTGAGCTTGTTTTTGTTGTGGCCTTGTTCCAGCCGCCCTCCTAAACCGCCCGAGATCCACATGCCAAGCATTGAGTTGCGAAATCTGCGGTCGAACACCCCAGCAGCTGGTTCCGACCTAAGCCTCACCCATCCATCTGCGAGCTCATGAATCCAACTATGCCCGATCGTGCCCGGTTCTACTGAATCGGTTGACGTTTAGATTCCTGCAGACTGCACAACCTCGGTGAGGGCGCTCAACCGGTTGAGGTTCAGATGCATGCCACGTCCGGTCCCGAAGTGCCAAAGCCCAGCGCCGACTCTGCTTGAGCTGTAGTTCGCTCTGGGTTAAACCCTTCCGCCTTCTACTGGTAATAGTCATAACTTCTATCTGGCAAAACAGAGTAGTATCGCAGATGAGACTATTGGAGAACTCCCAGGCCTGCAGCACCAGCTCCTCGGCAAGAACTCGATGTCCTTCTGCTGCTTCCTCCGAGTCCTCCATGTCCTCAACTGACCTCTGATACAGGGAGGGTCCCGTGGCATATGCGACGATGGGAAAGGACACGGAAGCTTCAAGAATGTAAGCACCATGTGGGACGCGTCTTACAAGGAGCCCTTCTCGGAAACCCAAGCTCTGAACGTCAGTATGCTATTTGGCCACTACCCGATCTGCATATCACCGGGGGGGGGGGGGGGGGGGG
>CAJNJA010089463.1:5573-19947 GCA_905231915.1 Symbiodinium necroappetens
AACCCTGAACCCTAAGCCCCTAGGGATCTGAATCGAAAAGCAGTCATTTAACAGCGGTGTGGAACCCTACACGCCAGACTCCATCGCCTTTGTCTGATGGCTTGGGGCTTAAATCAAACGCCCCGAGCTCCTCCGCCTTTGAGGTTCAGGGCTTCAGTCGAGCGTAGCATGGTGTAATATAGGGGCCTAAAGAATTGCCNNTTTGGGGGGGGGGGGGGTTTAGGGGTTTAGGGGTTTAGGGTTTAGAGTTTAGGCTTTAGGGCTCCTAGGGTTTAGGGTTCCCGCTTACGACAAGTCGTAAGGCCTGCGGCCTAACTTGGGGCTGAGCCTGAAAGCCGAGTAACCTCATAACAGCAGAACTGGGTAATTTTTGGGAGTGTATTGAGGATTAGGTAGAAAGGGGACACTTATGAACCTAAACCGTAAGGGTCCAAGTACCTAATGATAAACTACTATCCGTAACCAAATTACCTAATTATTGGGTCCTTTGGACCCTTAGGGTAAACCCTAAACCTTATAAACCCTAAACCCAACATTGCTTGCTTATTCAGACCCTGATGCACCCCTTTTTCTCGTCCTCTGACGGAATCCTGAGAGGAACCCTTATAGGAACCTGCAAGGCCTTATAAACCCTTAAACGCACCCCGGGTTTAGGGTTTAGGGCTTAGAGTTTTTAGGGTTTAGAGTTTTTAGGGTTTAGAGTTTTTAGGGCTTAGAGCTTTTAGGGTTTAGGGTTCAGGGTTTAGAATTTAGGGTTTAGGGTTTAGAGTTTAGGGTTTAGAGCTTTTAGGGTTATTCGGTTTTAGGGTCTAGAGTTTAGGGTTTAGGAGCCTCCTTCGAGGTCGTTCTCTCCTCCGCCAGCAACGGCTTTTGGAAGTGCTGGAAACCAGACTCTTCCACAGCTTCCGGATTGCACGTTGGTGGGTTGAGGGTTTAGGGTTTAGGGTTTTCGGGCTTTACCGGTTACTTGGAGGCTCTATCGGGCTTTCTTTGAATTTTTTGTAGAAGGTCTTACAGATCTTCTTGAAGGCTTTAGTATATGAGCCTTGGTAATTGCTTTTCTTGCAACATCTTGTGAAACAAGCATATACTCGCCCCTTTAGTGCTATACTTTCACGCTCGAGGGTTTCAGGACTCGTGTGACCTGCCAGGAACGACTGGCTTAACCGTTCGGTTGCTTCAGAACCCACACGTTGAGGGGCCCTACACCCTCTACAAATTAGGGTTTAAGGGTGCAGGGTCTACATGGCCAGACCCAAGCCAAACCGCCTAAACCCTGAACTCTCCAAGCGTATCGTGGCTTCGGGATTTGGCGGGTCAAGAGTGCAGGGCCGTAGGTGTTTCGGCTGAACTTCGGGGGCATGGATGGACTTCGGAGTTTTGGATCTGTAGGATTGAGGGTTGTAGGGTTGTGGGAGTATGTAGTTACCAGTTTGGGTTTAGGGGCGTAGGATGTAGATTGGGGGGTTGTCGGGTCAAGGGATCACTATAAGAATCGAGGATGATTTTCGGTCTTCTTGCTTAGGGCTCAAGGGTTTTCATGTGTTGGGTTCGCAATTTCAGGGTCGCTCTTAGCATGCAAGAATGGGGGGTTAAAGGCTCGACTGCTTCTTAGGGGCTGAGTAGGTGTTTAGGGTTTAAGGTTTAGGGTTTTGGGTTTTGGGTTTAGGGTAACCTTTAACCTTTAGGGGCTTATATAAACCTGTTATAATTCAAAAGGTTAACCTTTTTTGGGCTAAGGTACTCGGCCCCTAAGGCTTTGGGGCATATACACCAAGCTCTTGGAAATTGTGACTTTACATAGGTTTTGAGAGTTCCATGTTTTAGGATCTGGGGTTAGCGACGAATCATGTGATTTCATGAGGCTTGCGAGGGACTAAGCTATGGGGTTTTGGGGTGTAGGGAGCATGAGGGGTCTTTAGGCTGACGCCGGCTCCAACGCGCTAGACCTGTCTGCTAGAGCACAAGGCTGCAACTGCAAATGTCGAGCTCCTCTGCTGCTTGCGCAGAGGTTGCTGCGAGCCCAGTGCTGGGGTTTGGGTTTTTGGGTCTAGGGCTTAGGGGTGTTGTGCTATTGCAGTCACCAGCCACATGTTATTCACGTCTTTCTGAGGCGGGTTTGATTTGATTCACGGGAACCCCTGCGGAGCAGTCAGCTCATGTGTTCTTGCTTTGGCTGCTGTGCTGCCCTGGTTGTATGTATGCAACGTAGCTCAGGATGGGAGGAATCAGACAACAGCCAAACCCGAAATCCTAAACTCTAACACAGAATCCTTGGAGAAATGCTCGAAGCATCCAGACCGCCCCAGACCCTAAACCCGCTGCCCCAAATAAACTCTCCTAAACCCTAAATCCCAAGCATAAAATGCGAACCCCCAGGAGCGCAACCGGAATTGCTAAGCCCCTGACCCTTTGAACCCTGCTAAGCCTCTAATCGGCACAACACCGGTTTAGGGTTTAGAGTTTAGGGTTCTAAACTTGCCCTACACCCTGAAAGCCCCAGTTTAAATTTAAGAGCCACTGAAGGCTGAAAGCATCGAGAGTCCGCCCGCGCCAACGACCGCGAGGCCTCTCGTGGAGACCGCTGGTGCTAAGTAGGCACAGGTTAGTAAGGTTCTGCAACCTACGTAAGGGTTTCAGGGTTTGGCGCGGTTCGGGGTGGCGAGAAAGCTTGCAGGAGCGCAGGGCTAATCGGGAATTGAAGGCTGCAGGGTTAAGGGACCTAGCAAGTTTTTTGGGACTCTACATCTGTTTTGAACTCTAAAGACCCTAAAGGGCCCCCAGTACCTACATGGGGGGGGGGGGGGTTAGCCAAACCCCCTTAAATTAATTCCATGTAACTCGTTCTCTAGAAACTCTACTTCATACCAAGAGGTACCCCTAAACCCAAAAACCTAAACCCCTAAACCCTAAACCCTAAACCGCTCAGGATCCTTTGGGTAAACCCTTTTGGGCTTGCCTTGGTCCTTGCGGCGTATGGTTTTGAGTTGCAGGGAATCGTTTCGAGAATCCGGGGTAATCTTTCCGGAAGGGTTCTGGTCGTTGGCTCTGAAATAAAGTAGGTAACTTTTTCACCTTTTAAGTCCATATAACCTTAAACTTAAACTGATAACCACTAGTCCCCCTTAGGGTACTGGACAAGCGGGTTTAATTTATGTGGCTTTCGCGGTTTCCTGTTCAAGAGGTGCAGGGTGTGAGGATTCCGGCGTGAAGGGTATGGGGATTCAGATTCCTAGGTTCCGCAGTTTCGGGTACAAGCATATAGGGAGGGCCTGCTTTCGCAGAGAGGTTTGAAACCCTAAGCCCTGAACCTACGAGTTTAGGGTTAAGGGATCTTGACCCCAAAAAACCCTAACTCATCGCAAGTCTAGCGGGATGCTTGGGTCAATCCGACCAGACAACGATGTTCAAGATGATGGAAGGATTTGACATTCAGTAGCATCGCCCTGTAGTCCGCAGACAGCTTTGCGAGAACATCACTCAGAACCCTTTCCCAGTGCTGGGCCACATACATCAAGCATCCTTGCCTTAAACCAGAGCCCGGAGATCGCTGAGAAGAGTGTCTGCCCAGCCATTGTGCGGAAGTCCCCTGTGGCTAAGTTTCAGGTGTGGAGCTACATGGGGAAATTGAGATAAGTTGAAGCGCAATACAAGGTGGTTTACTCTTTTCCACTGCGGCACTTCACCCGCCAACTCAGCTCACTTACTTTCCTTTTTTGAGTTTCCTTGTGTGACCAGTCTGTGTTCCCACATTGAGGCCGCGTGTACCGAGATCTGGAGTCAGCACCCAAAGCTGAGATGTTCATCTACGGTTTAGGGTTCCGGATCCGCACCGAAGCATCAGCATTAGGGGCTTTCAGAGTAACAACTGTAGTGTTTACAAAGTTTACAAGGTTTTATCGCTGCTCAGACAATTCTACTTGGAGGGTTTTTAGCTGGTATTCATAACTGTTTTCAGTCGCACTTTCATTACAAACCCGTACACGGCCCGTGATAGTTACTGTAGCAGGTTCAGGTTCCGTTACTTCGCGCCTCTCAAGGCTCTCCGGTACAAGGGCGTCGATTTGAACTTAACTACACTCCAACCCCTAAGCCACCAAACAGCACTAGTGGAGCCAACTTCCCACAAGGGAACTCGAATGTCGAACATTCCTACCGCAGCAAACTATAATTCCTATGAGTGTTTCAGATGCTTGAAAGGAAACCCCATATCTCGAACATCCTTCCTCTCCCTCCTCATCTAAGACTTGCTTTAACCCCAGATAACCTAAGTCTTTGAGGCTTCTTATGATTTCTGTATACACGTCCTCAAAGAGATGGGTTTTTCAGGGTCCTGGCGTAAGTTCGGACCTGCACACTTGGGACAGGCGGCGAAAAGGTGGCAAACGTGCGTCAACGGAGGCACAAGGGCCGGTCTAAGTCCTACAACATCCGGCTTTAGCTCGGCTGTGGGTATTTCGGCATCCAAGAGTCTAAATTCGGATTCCAGTTTACGGCTTCAAAACAGTTAGTTCGGCCTTCCGGGTCTGTATAGTCATTTGTTCACAAGGTTGGTTCAAAAGGGTGGCACAGTGGGCATTTCTTGAGCAAGGGTTCATGAGTAGAGGCCGACGCCATTAAAATAGGGTCGGGATCAGACTGTTGGTGCAGAATATAGGGGTGTCCGAGTAACTCAGCCCTGAACACAACCATGCGCAAGCATTTCTCAACGTTCCTTAACGACGGCCGGCCGATGGTTCAAAGCCGGATTTTTTAGTCCCCATACAGAAACTCTAGACCCGAATGTCCACATGGGTAGTTCTCTAAATTAGGGTTCCTTTTTCGGTCCCCAGTATAGTACGGCACCCTAACAAAAAAAAGGCCCCAAAATGGACCCTAATTTAGAGAACTACCCACATCTTCCTTCGGACCCATACGGTGACATCAGCGAGAAGCCCATCCCTTCTTCTGAGGCACTGAGTCTTCCGTCAAAGGTGTGCTGGATGTTTACCATGCTTGCTACAGTTCACGTTTGCAAAATGGAATTTTAGTCAGGTCCCATTTCGCGAGGCTGAGCGACAGCCACTGCTAGCCTGAAGCCCCAAACTCTGACCTCTAACCATTGACCCTCAAATCCCAAACCTGCAGCCACATACAAGAACATCCACGTGCAGGCGAGAATCCTAGCCCCTGGTCTTGTACAGACATCGGCAGCTTGGATTCCAAGTATGACCGAGAGGGGAGAAGTATGCATTGTCGTAGATGCGCGGGATGCATCTGATAAGGCAGAATTACTACGTATTATAGTATGTGTCTGTGTATGTATGTATATATATATATATTAATACATCCTAACTTGCATGTGTATACATAATACATACATACAGTAATTGCGTAAGTCTTGCGAGCTTTTTTCCTTGCTCGTGGCTTATCGCTCCATGGATGCATGTTCAGACTTTTGCTTTTCGGCATACAGTCGTCATTAACTAGGTGCCCCAGTAGTACCCTTTTGCCCTTTTTAGTTTGGGGTCCCCTTATTAAAACCGAATATTAAGAAAAAGGGTACCCTTATTATTAAGGGGTTACTGGGGCACCTAGTTAATTACTGATGGGTTGTACTAGAGTTTCACTTTGGTACATACATTAGAGGTCATTATTAGTCATTATCGACTTCCAGCGCACCCCAGCTCAACTTTTCAAGCTAATCCCTGGTTGATCCAAAACCCCGTCGAAGCAGACAAGAGAGACCCTGAGCCCGAACCCTAAACTCTAAAGCCCCGATCGACCCTAAAGTCAACTCTAAAGCCCAAACCTGTGCCGAAAGTATGCATCCGAAAGCCGAGAGCCCTTAGACCATAGACCGTGAACAGGCTTCATGACTACGTGGGTTTATAGGGTTGGTGCAACACATCCACAACCCTGAAGCGGCCGAACACCTTGCTAGGCCTCTAGACGGCAAGTCCTGAAAAAGGGAAAGGCGAAGTCCTTGGAAGCCCTGAAAGGCAAAACCTGAAACTGCAACTCTAAGAAGTGCCACTCATTCAGCAGGTTCACTTTTAACTAACAATGTGAAGAGAACAAAAGATCAAGTTAAATGTAGTTAAACACAAAGAACTGCGTGACTTAATTATGTTTACTTTGGTCTTTTGTGAACGAAATTTCCTCTGCAATGTCATTTCGCTTCTTACTTTTGCTTTTTTATTTGGTGCTGTTCGTCTTACATTACAAAAGCCCCATCTAAAGGTATAATTCAGGACAAAACAAGGTGCCATGAGATTGATGGCGTACGAAAGGACAAGTCAAGGTCAACCGCTCGTGCAAAAGGACCAAATTTAATTCGTTGAAAGCGGGTGGGTTCCTTATTTTAGGCCCAACCTCCACACCTGGATGAATCAATCAGCAAGCCTTCTTCAAATGCCACATCCTTTGTATTATAAGCCCTACCACCCCTAACTGTATATGAGTTATAAGCCCTTAGCCTTGAATCCCTGCGCCTTATGTATTCTTAGACCCTAAACCCAACGACGACTATCAACCCAAGCCTCAAACCCTACATTGCCTAAACCCTCAGCCCTAAACCCCAAAGCCCCTTTGGGAAGGAAAATCCTGGTCCGACGGGTGCCAACAGTCGGAAGAGCACCGGCAGCTTTTCCTCGAAGGATTCGCTGGGATTCATGGGTTTAGGGTTGAGGGTTTCTAATTCGGAGGACTGTGTTACACAAGCTGCTGAGGGTTTGGAGGACTGGGTTTAGGGCTTTGATGGGTTTACGGTTGGGTTTGATGTGTTGACGAGTTGTTATATATATATATATAAGTAGATATATTCATTGGTAGGCTATATTCAGGGCTTCAACCGGCTGTAGAGGGTTTAGGCGAAGTGTTGTGCTGGACCTTCAATCAAAGAGATACGGGCTTTTCACTAAGTTCGAAATCCCTTTCTTGGCGCCCTTACAACATTGGACTCCCTTATTGCCGGGACACGCCCATACCGTGCATAAGCCTAAGCACAAGCCTGAATCACGCAGGGCATTGAAGCGTGTTCAAGCATAGGGTTTAATTAGGCTTGTGTTTAGGGTTCAAGCTTTAGGGCCTTCGGGTATTTCTGGGCTTGGCATGGGGTCCATCCTCACTAGGTGCCGTTGTCTGAATCGATTGGCAACATGGAATGCGCGGCCCACACATGTTTTCGAGCTAGTTCGACATGTACCGAAGCCAGTTGACTGCTTTTGGAACCCTAGACCCTAAACCTAAACCTTGTGGTACATATGCCGACATTTCGAATCCCAGGCTCGAAGAGGAGTGGGGCTTAGGGTTCAGGTTATGGGTTTAGGGAGTTTAGGGTCGAGGGGTTCAGGGGTTTAGGTTTATGATCTGGACTTCGAGCTCAGGTTTTAGGGTTTAGGGATCAGGGTTTAACCGAAAAATGCACAACATACAAGCCTTACCCAACAAGACCCTAAAACTCATAGCCCTTGAACCTACACCCTAGTATAGAACCTGAGCCCCACATCGTAAACTCGAGCCTACTTGGAGATTCACGGGTAGTTATATGTGGAGTTATAAGTAGGGTAACCATCGTTCTAACCCATATTAGGGGACTTATAACCCCACTTATAACTACCCATGAACCTCCGAGTACCCTGCGGAAGGACAGTTGGGTTTGTGTTAGCTCAGCCACGGAGGCCGGGCCGGAGATGGCGTTTTCACGGGTTTAGGGAGTTTGGGGTTTAGGGTTTAGGGGTTCAGGATTTGGGGGTTAGGGGGTTTGGGGTGTGGGGGTTTAGGGCAAGTTTAGGGTTTAGGGGGTTTAGGGTTTAGGGTTTAGGGCTTCAGGATTTGGGGGTTAGGGTCTCGGATACGCTCGAGGGCCCAGCAAGGTGTGATAAGTTAGGGGCTGAGTAGGTAACCTTTAACCTTTTCGGGCTTATACGAACCTTTTATAATTCAGAAGTTTAACCTTTTTTGGGCTAAAGTACTCGGCCCCCTAAGTGTTACAAGCAGTGTTCACAAGGATTGTAAAAAGGCATTCGGAGTTCTGGAGTCAATGCTCCAGGTTCCAATGTGCTGATTCTAGCTCTTGGCACGAACGATCTGCTCTGATTCGTTGGTTGGTTTTTGGGTTTAGGGTTTAGGGTTTAGGGGCTTTAGGGTTTAGGGTTCTGAATACTTACTAGTAGATATAGGGTTCTGAATATCTACTAGTAGGTTGCAAGTCATACTATCCGTTAGGGCCCCTCAAAAGATTTCTGCTATCATCTACCCCTGCCTCGCATCGATTGGCTCCTTCATCGGCCGTTCACCGGCTATTGAAGGGGTCGGAATCATTACCAACTTTCTTCGCTAGGGTTCCTTATTGTAATTATACCATACTAGACACCTAGCATAATTACCCATACCCATTCAGGCGTTTATCCCAAAGCCTGCTCGAAACCCCAATCCGCCTGAGAGTCCTTCGGCCTTCTTTTGCTCGAGGTAGCTGATGGTGAGCTGCTTCCGAGTCAGACGGCAGGCGCTATCTTGCGAGCCAAAGCATTCGAGATCAGGCGTTTAGGGTTTCGTGTTCAGGGTTTGGGGTTTAGGGTTGGGGCCGCTTAGGGTCTGAATGATGAATGAGAGTGGGGTGAAGGAGCCGGGGCTTGAGGAGTATTTGGGTATTATACAGCGTTATATCATGTATTTCTGGTTTATTCCATTCTATCCTACTCTGTTCTACTTCATTCTACTCTATTCTACTCTAGTCTACTCTCTTCTACTCTGGTCTGCTCTATTCTACTCTATTCTACTCTATTCTACGCTCTTTTCTCAACAGCCTCGCGCATCTTGCCAAATACAGCAGATGAATGACGCGCTTCGGCACTTTGGAGGGTTGACGGAGCGCTGGTTAAATCGTCCTGAGTCTTCCACCGCGTAGTATCATGTCATTCTGTTGACTGCTGGCTACATATTGGCGGTTGGATAGAGTACTGAATATAACGGAATTAACATTACGTAGCCATGGCTGACGTGGGCGTCCGACTCTCCTACGACCAATCTCGCACGGTTGAGCACTGCATGGTTGGTAGCTAACTTGAAAGACTTGCCTCAAGGGGTTCTATTCTGCCTCTACTCTGTCCTATTCTATTCTATTCTATTCTATTCTACTCTGTTCTACTTCCTTCTACTCTATTCTATTCTGTTCAAGTCGTTCCCATGCTATTCTAGTATACCAAAGTCAATTGCACTTTCAAGTTTCTGTGCCCACGATCCACAGGGTTTGCGCCGTCTCGAGGTCCGAGTCTCAGCTGTCTTCACATCCCTAGGGGCCCAAAAAGAACGTAAGCATAAGATAGGGTCCAGGGTTTTGGGGTTTAGGGTTTAGGGTCTCCACATCTTACGGGGGTTCATTCATTCTAAGGGGATATGCCCGGGATATTCCTATCCTAACGTTTGCTTATGTGCTGATTTGGGGCCCTATATCCTGCAATCTTTACTAGCCCTAAGGGTCCATAGGCTTTAAAGGGTTTAGGGTGTAGAGGGGTTTAGGGTTTGGTGTTGGGTACTTCGGCTGTTTTGTAGGCTCGTCTACTTGCAGGATCCGGGGACCTGGTAACTAGAAGGTCAAAAGTACAACAGTCCGGGTCATAAGCAGCTATGACAATAGATAGTTTATTATAATCCTAGTTGCTAAGGCCCATGATCCTCCGAGTAACTCTAAGGGTCCAAAGGAACTAAAAATTCTGTACTTGGGTTTAGGATAGTAGGTTTGTAGGCTAGTAGTTTGGAGAGTAGATGTGTTTTTGAGGTGCTTGGACCCTTGGGGTAAGCTTTCGAATTCCCTACATTCCTCACCCCTTTCTGTTTCAATGTGCTTTAAAGCCCGGGGGGCCAAGGTTCTGAAGGTTTAGTGTTTGGTTGGGTCTCCTACATCCTGAAACTGTAACCCTAAGGGTCCAGGTACCTAATAATCATATACTCTCCCAAATCCTTACCTACACAACGACTACACGAAGCCTAAGTGCCTAACCATTGAATCCTTTGGATCCTTAGGGTAAACCCTAAACCCTAGACACTGCATCCTATACTAAACCCGAGGCACAGTTCGGAGAAAGGCCAAGATGTATCCCGAACCAGCTGTTCCTTCTTCTCTCCATGCAGCCGTAAATTTTCAACCCTAAGCTATAAGTTCATATTGTTCCCTTCATGAAACCTTTGGGGCCCTGAACCATAAATCCTATAAGCCCTATATGCTATAAGTCCTTGCTGTGAACGTGTCCTACAGCAGAATTCCCACAATTCTGTCGGCGTTGTTTTCAATTACTGCTTGTGCAGCTGGCTTGTGGAAGGCATGGAAGAGCAGCTCAAGCATCCAACAAGTCAAAGACCTGACGCACCTAAACCCTAAGCCATAAACCCATTAAAACCCTAAGCCCAAAACCCATTAAAACCCAAAGCCCAAACCCTTAGACCCGAAACTCGAAAGCCCGAAATCTCGAGCGTCGAACCCATAAAGGCCCAAGTAAATCCATTTAGGCTTTAGGGTTTAGGGGACAACAAGTTGGTCCTCAGTCGTTAGACTCGAAGCAGCCTTAACCTTCTAGCGACAAAGGTGCAGAACCCAATTCAACAAGAATCCTGTAATCCAAAAAACACGACATTCAAATTGCACGCATAATACTACCCTGAACCCACATCGCACGCTTGGGTACTGAGGCCACCTATAGGGCTGTATATACAAGTATGACTGTATATGTAGGGTTTCGGGTTTTGGGCTCTCAGCTCATGTGGTTGGTTGCGGGCGGGTGTATCGGTAGCGGGATCTAATTGCCGCTGATTCTTCTCTACGGTGGCATTATCCGCTTGGAAGTCCACCCACCAGGCGCGAGCCTTTGCAACCAAGGGCCTGGCGAGGAAATTCGCAGAGGAGGTGTGGGCGATCCGCAAGAAGGACTGCGAAAACAACCGCGGTACCGGTGGCACTGTCCTGGCTCAACAAGAACCGGGCGCGGCCCGTTGAATACCTGCAGTACGCCCTCAAAACGGCCAAGCAGAGGCAGGTGATTGGCCTGGAGGCGGCTGTGGGGAAGTTCGACGGGACGGTGTTGGCCTTCGAGCACCACGGCATCTTCTTCTACCTGCCGCAGAGGCAGCTCGGCGAGTTGAGGAACGAGCTGGACGAGACTCTGGGCGGCTTCAAGTACGTGATGACCTGTTTAGGTTGCAGACCTTGCTTGCGTCCCTAAGCCTTGATTGCACTTGCTTGCTTGCCTATACTAGAACCCCGGATGCTAAGGCAGCGTGGGACATCCCTACACGTGCAGCGCGCCGTGTAAATATGCGGGCCTGGCGAGTACTCGGCGTTTGATTTTGTGCTTTGAGCAGTGAGTACCCATAGGCCCCTAAGTCTTGCCCTAAGTAGTTCCTTTTTATGGTTTACATGTAGAATCCTATAAGGCAATCCCAAAAGGAACTACTTGCGGGCCTGTGAGTATTGCTAAGCTTGTACATGCACGATTTGTAAACCATGGTCCGGATCAACAGTCCTCATCATCGAACCTTTATGAGAATCGAAATTCTCTATGGATCTATGGAAATCCTTAGAATCTTATACACCCTATAGTAAAACGCTGTGTTCTTTAATTTGATGTGTTGGGTTGTGATTGCCCAGCTTGCCACGGAGCATTGTGAACTCTGGACGGTGTGTTTTGCTAGGAATGCTGCCCGGCTTTCAGAAGCGAAGCCGAGTGCATTGGAAACTCAGTGTGTGCATGTTTGTTTGCAAGCATATCTGCGTCGCCAGCTAAGAAATGTAAATCCGCAAACTCACGCCATTATGTTCAAAGGCATGACAAGAGAGTTGCCATATGCCCCAAGGCTTATTAAGGCTTCGAAACAGATTGAAAACGTCCACCTCCTACAATCTACAGCCGAAATTCCAAAGCCTAAAGTGGCCCTTCCAAGCCACAGAAAGGACCTTTGCGGCGGATGGAAACTGGTGTTTTACAGTTGTTCGAGATGCTGCTTTACAAAGGTTGCAGGGCCTGATTTGGGTACTTTCCTTTCTGCCGATAATCGTTGCTGCATGCTTTCGACATGCTTTCCATGTGTGTTGCAGCAGACGGCTCTTGTGTCAAAACATGTGTCCCTAACAAAAGCCAAAAAAACAAAACAACCAAACACAACAACACAGCAGCAAAGATTTCCGTTAGTCCAGACTCGGGAGTAGTGTCAATTTATACTCTTCGTGTTGTTTGTGCGGATTTTGTTGGTCCCTTGGGTCCCGGTCTCGGTTCCTCGCGTTGACGTGGGTGTTTCAAAATACGGCTCCTGTTTCAAAACAGGAGTTCCCAAGACTTCCACAGTAATTAGTCCAGACTCCAGAGTAGAGTGAAAATCTTGTTTGTTGCTGTTCATTTGGTATTTTGTTGTTGTTGGTTGTGTTTGGTCTTCCCTCTGCTCTCAAATCCGGCCCTCTTGTCGGTTGGAAAATTTGCATGATGGCGCGGCCCTGGCAACCGCACGCTCCGGCTAGTTACGATCGCATGTACAAAGCGCCTTACGAGGAACATACTTATTGGACTTTGCAGCTCGGATGTGTAGGTCTGAGTTCACTTTCTCGACAAAACAATCTGCTTTAGAGCAGCTGCTCTGTGTTAAAAAGACTCCAAGTCTTCCACATCTGCAGCCCACGTTTTGCAACCCGAGATCACACCGTTAGATTCGCGCTAAGGCTGCGTGGAGCTGTGCTCCCCCGATGGAATTCAAGCAGGTTTCTTATCTATTCAGCTCCCTTAAGAACAATCAGTTAATGCTCTTAGTGATGGATACAACATATCGCAGGACAGCACTCTTAGTTATGTAGCCTGCTTTTCATTGCAAACAGTAAAGAAGTTCTTCAGTACAGTCAACATGGAATTTGCGTTTCCATGTTCCAGTAGATCTTTTGAGAGGACACGTCGTGCTGTGTGTCGGGTTCTTTTCATCAGATACGTATTATATCTATATATATATAAATATAAAGATATATATATATATATATATATTATATAAACATTTCTAGGTGGAGAGAGATGCACTGCTTGTTCCATGTTCCTTCCGCGTCTGCTGGTGCATATAGCTGCCTGCACAAAGAAATTGCATCGTTGTTCATCGTCTTAGTTTTTCTTCATGACTGTAAAGCTATGCCAGCAGTCGTGTTTTACACCTATGGTCGTCGAAAGTCCAGGCAAGTACAATCACATGTTGACACATGTGGCACGCCCAAGATATATGCATGGTATATGATTGTATAATGTCACATGTACACACATACATACATGTATAGTTCTTCTTTAGTTCTCTACATCTACATGTTTATTTGCTTGCGTTTTTTGATTACATTGCTTTGATCCGAAAATCATGCCAACCTCGTTGCAAAGTTATTAATGCAGTTAATACAGCAAACATGAACACACAAAAACCCATACAAGCTACCCCGTTTTCTGATCGAACATGTGTTCTACCTACAATCCAATGGTCAGAAATTTAAATCGTACTACGCTAGGCAAGGCGAGGCATGTTTGACATTTTTGAAGTGGCACTCAATTATCCGTTCCCTACTAGTAATGGCGCGTTAGCAAAGAAGCGTTACGGTGGCAACTTGAGGAGTGCCTTCATGTAAAGCACATATGCCACATAGTCCACCAAAACTTGTTGTAAGGATCGACCTGAACACCGAGTAGTAGGTAGTGTACATTCCAAGCCTAAGTTATATTCAGACACTAATGATGAGAATAGTACGTTCATGGTTGCAAATGAGACTAATGCATTCAGTGCATAACCTACAACGAGTTAGTCTTTTGCAACAATGCCACATGATATTTTACATCTTGAAGCACGAGTCCTGGCCTCCTAAGTGGTATGATGTCTGGATTTCCTGGTGCCTCAAAAGACAGTCAAAACTCTTCGAAACCTAAGTTCTCAATGGCACTGGTGATTTTGATGAACAAATCATCCAAAGCAAATGTGGGACAAGGCCTAAGAACCAACTACTAGCCTGATTTCACAAACACACTGTTGCTTCAAGTGTACAATACGGCCACCCAAGCATAGCAGCGCATCAGGCTAAGCAGTTACAGAACAAGGCCTCAAGCATATCGGCACATCTGCATCTTCCTACCGAAAGCAACGCAACAAGTCTTCATGCCACACAACAGCTCGCTCCCTAAACTGAGCCCCGAAACCCGGAATCCATACCTCCTACCAAAGCCCAAACCCGTCAAACACCCTGAAAGTCACACCCCACACCCTAACCCCTAGCCCCTAGCCCTAGACCCGATACCTTAAACCCTAAATCGAAACTACCCTATACCCTAACCCCTAAACCCCTAAACCCCTAAACCCTAAGCCCTAAATCCTCAAACCTAAGGCACTAATTCCC
>CAJNJA010089474.1:0-48208 GCA_905231915.1 Symbiodinium necroappetens
ACCCTGAAGCCTCAACCCTAAACCCTCAAAACACCAAACTGCGAACCCCTAAGCCTAAAGCCTATAATTAATAAGCCTCTAGTCCTCCTAAGCTTGAAGCCATGGTCCCCCCAGTATGAGTCCTTAACCCTGGCATCCTGCTCTACCGCATATGTATCTTGAAGGGTCCATACTCGGAACACTGCGGAAGGTGCGCACTTCCAGAGCATTTTGCAGGCAGAGAAGGCCAGGACCTCTCGAAGGATCACCTAAACCCCACACTTTTGAACTCTAAACCCTAAACCCTAAACCCTTATATCGTGGATCCACTATGTAACCTTCTAAGGACCTTGTCGTACCCTTGAGGAACACTAGCAAGGTCCCTTAGCTTGACCCTCCGATGCGCTACACCTTTTTTCGGATGGCTCTAACGTGCAGTTGGGATCCCTAGGGTAAGCAAAGAAAGTATTACATCGTAGGGGCTACAGATCTTCTCACCCTAATGTAGGAACCTTAGTAAGAAACCCTTGCCCTATACCCCCCCCCAAAAAAATGAACCCTAATAAAGCCCCAAAGTTTCTTAATTAGATTCCTACAATAAACCCTAATAAACCCTCCAATACTCACCAGTTTTTTTTTTTTGCGTGCTTGGGAACTCTTAGAAACCCTAAACCCTAAACCCTAAGCCCTAAACCGCTAGGATTCTGGGGGCTAAAGAGTCCAGTGGCCAGCAGCGTACGTGGGCGTTTGCCGCCTCCGGCTGTGGGTTTTGGGGGGTTGGAGGCTCCGGGGCTCTTAGGCACGGTTTAGGGTTTAGGGTTTAATTTAGGGAAAGTTTAGGGTTTAATTTTAGGGTTTAGGGTTTAGGGTTTGAATTACGGGTTTAGGGTTTAATTTAAGGGTTTAGGGCTTTGTTTAAGAGTTTAGGGTTTCGGGGTTTCTGGTTTTATTTAGGGTTTTCCGCTCGCCGGAGCCAAGTCGTGACCTGATCCCTGATGACATGTTTTACTCCGACATAGATGCCCGTGCCGTACAGAACCCCGTTGCAGCCCTTATAAAACCCCACACAAGTCCTTATAACTCACTTTGCCCTCGATGTTCAGCACTTCAAGCCTAAGCCCTTACAAACCTAAGCCCTAACCACCAAGCCCCATCTGACACCCCAAACCCTAAACTCCTGAATTGCCGGAGGTTCGCATCAGTCTCGTGAAGCAGGTGGAGGAGGCCGAGAAGCGCTACAAGGCAAAGCAGCTGACACATGGGTTTAGGGTTTTGGAGTTTAGGGTTTATAAGTTATAAGGGTTTTAGCGTTTGGGGTTTAGGGCTAATAAGTTATAAGGGTTTTAGGGTTTGGGGTTTAGGGCTTATAAGTTATAAGGGTTTTAGGGTTTGGGGGTTAACGTTCATCAGCTATAAGGGTTTAGGGTTTAGCATGCTCTGGGGGCCTTCGCGACAGTCTTCCTGGACGTTCACTTTTCTATACCACCACACCATGCCAAACAAGGCGCTCGACGCTCAGGTCTTTGTAAGTTTAGCATGGATCCTTTAAGGATCAGACGAGTTAGACCCCCAGCGTTGTCCTACGTGAGGGACGGGTTAATGAGTCACGGGCTGAAAATGAGGGCCTGCATAGCCGAATAGTCAATGCAAGTATTCCTGAGGGTTTTTCTAATGAAATGCCATACTAAGTACAGCATGTCCCGAAGCCCTATCGTCTGGTAATTGAGGCCTCATTATATATCAGGGACATTCTGCAGTTAGAGTTAACTTTCCATCTTCCAACATTTTAACATAGGCTCATGAAGCTTTCTGGTTTCTTGCATCATTGCATCGAGTGGGTGGGATTTGGTAATTCGCCATGTTCTGTTTCTGGGTCTGTTTAGTCCTAATTCAGCCCTTTGCCCATGACATAACCCAAACCCTTGCAGAACTCGATACCGAAATTGGGCTTCTCTTGACTCTTTGGACAATGCACTTTTTTTAAGATTAATCGGTGGACGATGTGCGATGCAGTGCGGGTGTACGAACGGTTTTTATCCCCTGACCCCGCTCTTTGGGTAAAGAGCCTTATAAGTTCACCCCAAAAACCTCTGTACAAAAACTGTGACGAAGTTCTGTAGCCTCAGGAGATGTCGGTTGAATTCAGTTGGTCATGTTGCGGGTGTGACTGCATGGGCTATTGACGAGCATGGTCGCCTTGCATGCACAGGCTGCGCGTTAGCTTTCGTCCGGCTCATAACATGTTCAGGCCTAGATACTTGTTGTCATACCTTCTGTCTTTGTGGAGACGCTGGAGTTGCTGCATGCCTGAAGCATGAGTGGCCACACTTCGGGTGGTAGCTTGTGCTAAGTACTCGATATCGGCTATGGCATCGTGGGTTCCGTCGTTACTTGGTCATGGTCCCTGTAAACTTGTTGAGTGCAGTGCGGAGACTTGTGATGAAGCCTTGCTGCCCTGTGCGAGGGTGAGAGTCGAAGCCCCAAAGAACCAACCCCCGAGTTTCCTAGCACCATCCATCCCTCTTTGCAGGGTTCCTGAGGTGACCCAAAATTGGGAGTTTCCGAAAATTAGGGGTACCTTGTTTTGGGGTCTTTCATAATAAGGATCCTACTATTTAGGGTACTATATTAGGGTCTCCCTTCGCTTTCAACTTGGAGTTTGTTGAAGCATTTTAAAACGACACGGATTGGATACTTAAATCTTACATCAACCCTCGACCCTAAACATTCAAAGGTGGGAGGCAAAAAAAAAACAGTCAAAGCCTTAAGCCCCTAAAACAATCCAAACGCCAAGTAATTAGGGTCCCCTATATTCGGAAACCCCTAAATAAAGCCTAAACCAAACGGGTCGTATTTTCCTTGTTCGGGCTTCCAGGCTCAGCGCTGGGATGCCCTGAAAAGCGCAATGGACAGGTGCCAGTACCTTTTGGAGTCTAGGGCGTCATTTCGTTGCTGCCAGGAATCCTGTAAAGGATGTGTGTGTGTGTGTGTAGATATGTATATATATATATAGACATATGTATAGTCTTTTTGAGAGACAGAGAGAGCGAGAGAGAGAGAGAGAGAGAGAGAGACGGATATGGAGATTCAGGGAGGGTGGTTTTGGAAGCTGGGGTTTCGAGGCTTTACATAGGATTTTTTGTTTCGTATGGGGTAGGGGGCCATCTACCGGCTCCACCTGAGACTTGCGGAGTGACCACCCGGAGGTGGCTAAGCATCTGTAGTAGGTCGTAGACCAGGAATGAATTGAGATTGTGCTGTCCGCAACAGCATCTCAAAACTTTGCTCTGAAAAAGCTTCCTTAGACCAGCACGAATCCCTAGCCCTGCTTGCTGAAGTTAAGGTTAGGATTTAGGGTATCGTGAGTAGGTTGGAACTGGGGCTTACGGCATGCTGGTTAGTTTGGATGTGGTGCGGTTTGTGTGGCCAGTGGTCCCAAAGCCTTGCCTGCCTCGTGGCGAGCGAGAGCCATAGAAGCCTAATCAGCGCCACCACAAAAGGACTGCAGCAATAGTCATAGGCACAGTGTCGCTCCGAAACCTAGACCCCCAACTCCAAGCCCTGCAACCCTAAAGCTCAGACCCCCAGAACGCAAAATAACATCCAAAACTCGAAAACACGGTTGAGTTCGTCAAGAGAGGAAGCCAGACGCCAGACCTTCATGCATGGATCGTCAGAACTGCATGACTATGCTTGGGTGACAGGGTGCCTGAGCAAGGCAGAGCATGACTTCTGCATGCGCTCTTTGAACTTGTGCTGCATGGGGTGTTGAAGTCGCCCGTTTTGGAAGCATGCAGACAGTGAGAGCGAAGTTTGGTCGTGAGGAGAAGCATTTTCAGGTGTCACGGTTTCCAGGTGGATAGACTCATGATGTCATGGGCCTAGATGCCTGTTGTCCCTTGTCCCTAGTCAATGCGCTAGGGCTGCCTCCCCTGGCTGTGCCTAGCTGTGAGACCCTCCAGGCTCTATCAGCCCTGAAGTTGCTAGACCCTAAATCAAAACCCTAAACCCTACATCAACAACCCTAAACCCTAAACCATGTCAAAAACCCTAAGCCCCAAACCTCTTCTCAATCTGACCTCGCTTGTGGGCTTTGATCCTTAGCTATGCGAGAGGGAAAAATCCCTGAGCCCGAAAGCCTTCAACCCTAAAGACACACAGACCCCACATCCTCTGGGCAGGTTGAAAGATGTCCAGATGCAGGAGACATTTGAACGGCTTCAGGGTGTGGGGTATAGGGAAAGCAGGATTTGTCTCTGAAAGAGCAAGCAGGCTACGGGTATTCCTGTGCCTTTGAAGCTCTTACGGCGGATTTAGGCTGTTAATTAGGATTTAGGGTTCCTGCATGGGTTGGGGCGTTCTCGTACTTACTTCTTGTATGTTCTGACAGTGTCGTGCTGGTATCTTTTGCTGTGGAGTCTTGTGCTCACACCGGACGGTTGTTCCCAGAGTGTGGAGAGTGTGGGTTAAAGTTGCCCGGTAGATGCTCAAGTTGTTAAATGGGACCCTTCTGCATGCCAAGTGATGCCCCTGCACGTTTCGTAGCAAGCATGAGGAAGATCTGGTAAGTATTCTCGCTGAGAAGGCTTCGTGGCCTGCATGTCGGTGCTCGTTGAGCATGCAGCTGACTCTCCGTGGCGGTCGATGGAGCACATGGTGCGCGTGATTCTCTCTGGCAGGGGGCAGTCCGAAGCCGCTTCGCGGCTGAACGTAGTATTCTTGGGCAGTCCCTTTTGATTTTGTCCATAGCACCCGGGGCAATCATATCGAGGAAGGAGCGGACCGCTCCCCCAAATCGAAAGCATCCTAAAGTTCATAACGTAGACGAGGCGCTAACGAGGAAGCAGATATAAAATATGCCGGTCCCTCTCTTTGCATGCATACATACATACATACATACATACACACATACCTGCATGCACGCATGCATGCACTTGGTAATGACTGTTCGGCCGCCGCCCCTCGCCCCCAAACCCCCCGCAACATAGCCTAAACCCTAGTGCTGAAGCTCCATCCTTGCCGAAGGCTTCAACAACACAAACCCTAAAGCCCAAAATTCGAAAGACTATGAACCCCCTAAGTTAGAAAAAAGGCCCCAAAGCATAAACTCCAAATCTCCAAATCAGGCACAACCGACCCCCAAATCCCAAACCTCTAAACCTTAAACCTGAGCCCTAAGCCTTAAACTCTATAAACCTTAAACCCAAACCCTGCATCCCAAGCCCTAAACCTGGAGCTCTAGACCCTAAACCTGAATCCCGAAACCCCATAAACCTTAATTAAGCCCTAAACCCTAAGGCTCAACATAGCCCAAAAGCCTTTTGGGCCAGAAGGCCTTAGGCTATGAGTCCTTAGAGCCTTAGGGCAAACCCTATAAACCCTATAAATCCTGAATGCCAAAACCCTGAACCCAACAAGCCTTACAATAAACCCAAAAAGCCCAATAAATCCTGAACCTAGATGCTCTACATCAGGCCTTGCTCTACGGGCCGCCCGGAGCCGCCACAACTGCAAGGCCTCCTCGGGAGGTTCCCAGGCGGCAAACATTGGGGTTTGGGATGCAGGGTTTCGGAGTTAGGTTTTAGGGTTTAGGGGTCTAGGATTCAGGGTTTAGGATTTAGGTTTTAGGGTCTAGGGGTTTAGGATTCAGGGTTTAGGATTTAGGGTCTAGGGGTTTAGGGGTTTAGGGGTTTAGGGCTCAGGGTTTCGGATTTAGGTTTTAGGGTTTAGGCAAACGCAGAGGGTTCCAAATACCCGAAGAGGAGAGCTTTAGCTCCCAACGTCCATGCTCGGAAGAATGGTTTTGGTATTTCTAAAGCCCAGATATTTGGGCATTTGGACCGTCGGGAATTATTTGGGAGGTGTAGCTTTGCTCAACAAGCTTGAGGCTAGCAAGGGGCCTCGGGAGGTTTTCATAGGGCCCGAAGACAACTCAGTGTAGAGCAATGAGTTGGTAAGTTACAGTACGATCGCTTTTGTAATTAATACTGTCACAGATACTACTAGCTACAAGTACTGACTTCAACATCCATCATGATTTTCTTAATCCTATAGTCAGAACCAGGTCGGCGACAACCGGCATCAGAGAGGCTCGCGATCTCGGGATAGCAGTGCCAGGAAATCTCCTTCGCCAAATCTGCCGGGACGGCAGTCTATTCGAGAAATCTCGATATCCCGAGGCAGGAGAAATGGCTAGGGTTTCGGCTTCAGAGTATAGGGTTTAGGTGGGAGAAGTGGCTTGGATTTAGGCTTTAGGGTGAGGGGTTCAGGAGGTTTGTTTGTGACGAGTAAGGTGTGTTTGAAGGGCTCCAGTCGCAAAGTCTGTGCCAAGGTGGCCCCTTTGCATCCAGCAGGCCTCAAACGCCGTCACGTGAGACATGCTTGGGAGGAGGGGATGATCAAGGCAGTAGAAGGAGCTCCAGGGGCACACCTCGACGAGCCAGGAGATTTCCAGACGAGCGCATCAAAGACATGAATTACAATGGCAACTTTCGTGAAGGTTTGAACCAGGGCGGATCCAGATTCGTGGCGAGCCGACCCACTACGCCTCGAGATGCGTACCTGGTAGGAAGCGACTCTGATGTCGGGGCAGGCTTCAAGGCCACACCTCGCTCAGTGTCACCATCCCGAGACGGTTGCACCAAGCACATTCATTTGCATGGCCATTTTCGTGACAGTTTGAATGAAGGTGGGACCTTCGTGTCAAGCAGGCCCCAGACGCCATCACGAGAGGCATATCTTGGAGGAGCGGCAGATGTCCAGGGCACACCTCGCCTTCGGGGGCATCGTGGCGGCACCTTCGCGGCAGCTCCTGTGCAAAGAGCCCAACTGCCCGGACAGCTGCCAAGCGATGAAAAGAGTGTCGAGCTGATGCGGGATTTGCTGTACACCTTCAGGTCTTTCAAATCGGGTGATCAAAGCTCCAGGAGCTCCCAACCGTCTTCTTCACCTAGGCGCCAACCTTTCCGAGATGAGGGCACCAGGCATCCTGACGTCTACGGCCCTTTTCGTGCAAGCTTGAACGACGGCAGCACCTTCGTGTCGAGCAGATCCCAAACGCCGTCACGGGAGGCATATCTGGGTGGAGGCGAAGTTCCAGGAACCATTGACTTCAAGGACATACTTCGCCCTGACATCCATCGTGGCGGCACATTCCTGGGATCGAGTGGGCAAAGGGCCGAGCTGCAAGGATACTTGTCCGCCAGCGAGACTGAACAAAAGCCGTTGTTCGACACACTTCGTGAAAGTATGAGGCAGGGACCTACCGTCTGGTCTAGCAGCCGATCGACGAAGCCGGACTACGCGTTTTTGCAGGCCGGCGAGGATGCAGTCCATGACTGGAAAGACGTGCTTCGCCCGGAGCTGCGCAGAGGTGGGACCTTTGTCTCTGCAGGGCACGGCAGAGAGAAATCCAGCGACTTTCTGTCGGAGTCTGGCGAAGGGCCGCTGCACTTTGAAGACACTCTGCGCCAAAACCTCCGGCAAGGAGGTACTTTTGTGTCCTCTAGATCTGACGTGATTCCCTTCGACCATTCGCGACCTTTCTTCAGAAGTCCGTTGTCGGCCAGATACTCACCACGGCGAGAGTGGAACAGAGCCTTGGTTCTCCAATAACAGACCTTATGCTTCCAGGGACCTTAGTATTGGGTCCTTAAGGGGTCTAGGGCCCCAACTATAAGGTCCTTGGAAGCCTAGGGAAGACTTGTGCTGATGATGTTGGTTCCTTGTCAGTCGCCCTAGTTTTGAAAGAAGTGTTGACTTGATTCAACTTCACTCTGGTTTCGCGGACGTTTTCGGTGGTTTCCATGAGTCGCTTGGACTGGGATAAATGCAATGCATGTTCATCAATCAACCCTTTGCTTGTCTATTAACTGTGTATGTATGTATATATATATATGTATGTATGTATACTTGTTAGCATGGAAAGCAGCCTTTTTTGAGGGGTGTATGCCAACTAGTAAGAAGCCCAGGCCACCAGGAATCGTGGTACTCGTTGTAAAGCTGTTTCTACTTTCAGATTATAGGGTTTAGGGGTTTGGGTTTAGGGTTTAGGGTCTAGAGATTATACGACTGCCTGAAGGACCAACTGGCCCCAAAAATATGTGCAGCCCTATATAAGCCTTTTTAGGGACATGACTCATGAAACCATTTAGGACACATGTGTTCGGTCGCGGCCTGGTACTGGGGACCCTAAACCCTAAACCGGATAAATCCTGAACCTCCCACCCCGAAACCCTAAACCCTAAACCCTAACCCTAAGCTTGATAAATCCTTAAGCTTCTCGCCAGACAGACTGACAGACTCTAAACCCTCCAACCCTTTCAACCCTGCAGCAACTCCTGAAGCCCTAGACCTAAACCCTGAAATCCAGACCCCAACCCTTCGAGCTCTATGCAAGCCGAAATGGCGCAAGGTGTTTACGATTTTGGCCATCCGAGCCTCCGAGATGACATGCCACCTCGTGGCTTCTGAGCATACACTCTTGGGTTCAGGGTTTAGGGGCTGGAGAGAGAATAGGCTTTTGGGTGTTTAGAACTTGTAAAAGTCAGCAGGGAGGTTTAAATCATGAACCAGTGCGCGTATTCCCATGCAGTCCCTGCACATGCATGTTGTTAATCTTTTACATGTAGCAGTATAACATGTGCTGACATGAGTCACTTCGAAACCTTTACATATGTGTAAAAACAGGCCTGCGTATGTCTATGTGTATATATGTATAGTCAGTCTGCCCCTTTCATGTCTTGTTCAGACCGGAACGGGTTAACTGTGAACTGCTTACATTGTTGTTCTGCTGTTGGCATTTTCGTGGTTGATCCAGGCTATATGGTATGTACGTACACACACACACAGATATATATATATATATCCATACATGCATGCATGCATGCATGCATACATACATGCATGCATGCATACATACATACATACATACATACATATTCATTTGTACATACGCACACAACACTCTCGCGGAATTGCCACCAAAGGTGGCAAGCGCGGCTAGCAGAATCTTCAGTCTTGCATGCTTAGCAGCAAGGGCTTCTCTGCTTCCGTTTCTTGAACAACTCAGCGCTGCCAAAGGCACAGCGGCCGCTGTCAAAATCACCGGTCCGCACCCCGCACCGCTGTTCTGGGACCCAAGGAGATTGAACTTGTCGCCCTCACAGCCTCACAGCCCCTCTCTTTTCAGCATAGCCATGCATTCACTGTGACAGCTGAGATCACCAAACAGTGTCAAGAGCACCAAGACTAGGATGATTACCACGTACGACCACCGGACCGCGACGACACAGACGAATTATCAACCCCAAACCCTATAGCCTAGACCCTAGCTGGACCCCAAATAACCTACCAGGGATCCTTATGATGAGTTCTTTCTTTAAGTCCTTAAATAGGTTCAGGTTATTTGGGGTTCAGCCATACCTTAAATCACCACCAGGACCACCATCCTTAGCCTAAGTGGACACAGGCCTCGCCTGGAAAGCCCGAGTCGGAGCGAAACATGAAAAACTTAAGAAATTGGCCTTAATAATTACCTATACTTCTTTGGAGATTCCTTCTTCTACTTATAGTATAACATACTCCAAAACCCTATTCTAGTGATTCAGGCCCCTACATTAACCCGCAAACCCTGAACCCCTCCTCGAACTCTCCAGAGTCGGCCTATGAATTCTTGTAGTCTGACTGAAGGAACCCAGGTTTTCCAGCGTGTAAACTACCAGCTGTACTAGGTCGCATATAGAGTTACCTGGCACCCACTTACCGGGCCCCTCTGGGGGGCAATCTTCGTAGTGAGTGTGGATGCCCCTTGAAGTGCAAGTGTTTGATGCAATCCCCACTGAAAGAACGGTTTCAGATCCAATCTACTACGCACCAAGAGCCTCGCCTGAAGGAAACCTTCCAGGATCCTGTGCAGACTCCCTTAACGGTACTCTAGGGTTCTACAATAGGGTTCCCTATGAAGAACCGATCGGGTCTTCTCAAAGGAAACCCTGAATTAATGGAGCCCTAGAAGGACTCTCCTAGGCCCTAGAAGGAACGCTTAAAGGATTTCTTAAAGGAACCCTTAAAGGAGCCCTCAAAGGAATCCTGAAAGGATCCCTTGAAGAAACCATTTAACGGATCCCTTAACGGAACCCTTAAAGGATCCCTTGAAGGGATCCTTAAAGGAACCCTTAAAGGAACCCTTAAAGGATCCCTTGAAGGAACCCCTGAAAAAGGACGAACCCTGGGAGCGGTGGAAGAGCGCCCTGGAGCGCGAGCAGCGCTGGACGGTGCCCTCGCGGGATCTCGATGCTTCTCTTAGGGTTTAGGGTTTAGGGTTTTGCTAAACCCTAAACCCTAAACCCTAAACTCAGGGACCTTGTTATTGGGTCCTTAAGGGGTCTGTCTAGGGGCCTAAGTATAAGGTCCTTGGAAGCCTAGGGTTAGTTGGGGATCCCAAAAACCTTCCGTTTAAAGGGTTCTACTTCGAATTACGGGGTCATGACCTGCTGTTTTGTAGGGTTTCGGGTCACAGGTAAACCCTAAACCCTAACAATACGGGTTCAGGGGATTCGGGGATTAGGGTTTTCGGTTTTTTGTGGTTTCAAACCAAAGAGAAGGATCCTCATTTAATAGTCACCCTTCAAAGAAGGATCCTGGATGCGCCGAGGCGCTAATCTGTGAGCCATAGATTCCAACCTTGTCGTTTGCTGCCCAAGGAACTGGACTTAGCACATCAGGGTCCAAAGCTTTCCGATTTACACAAATAGGGATCCAGAGGATTTTGTAAGATCGACAGGGAGTAGTTTAGGTTTCAGGGTTGGGTTGGGGTGAGGACGAAGCATTCTCACATGATTTGTAACGGTCAAGGCTTGAAGGCACTAAGTGGTGGTTGGTTTAGTTGGGACCTGCGGCTGTGGGCATGCCCTGGCCCTCCTTGCTCTTGCTTGCTGGATTCACCATTTTGCTTCGTGAAGATGCTGCAAATCAGAATGCTCTCCGGGGAAGCCGTGACGAGCATACCCGTGGAGGACGTACAGGATGTGAAGGGCTTGAAGCGGCACCTGAATCGGCTGCATTGCCTCCCCCCGCGATTTAGGCAGAGGATTCTCTTCCGTGGCGAGACTTTGAAGGATACTGTCAGGCTGGACTCCGCGATGAACTTGGATCTCGTACTGTTGACATTTGCCGATGTTTCTCAACAGCAGGTAGAAGACCTTGCCGACGCTGCTGAGCAGGGCTCCGTTTCCGAGGTGGGTAGTTTCGAAACAGTATACTTGGAGGGTCATGGGACTCATGGGACTTCTAAAGCGTCCGTAATATCGGCTATGAGTAGTTATAAATTTAGTCACCTTAAAAAGCTACTTCTAAACTGTCCTTCGTTTAGGCTACAGGTTTTAAATAACTTCACTTGAACAAGCAGCTTGTGAGCATCCATGAGGATGCCAGCAGCTGCCCCCCGGGTGCTCAACCCTAGTCCAACAACCACCAGAGCCCTCTATGTTCGGGATGTAGGGCTCTTATCGCTTAGCGATTAGGGGTTTAGGGGTCGGGATTTAGGGTTTTTAGCGCTTCGGGATTTTAGGGTTTAGGGGTTAGGGCTTTAGGGTGTTTTATCGCTTAGGGATTTAGGGTTTAGGGGTTGGGGATTTAGGGGTTTTATCGCTTGGGGATTTAGGGTAGGGATTGAGTGTCTAAGGGTTAGGCATTTAGGGTTTTTTGTTGTTGTGGGATTTAGGTTTCAGGGATTAGGGATTAAATAGGGTTTTTTATCGCTTAGGGATTTGGGGTTTGATTCCGGGTTAGGGATTGAGATTTTTGTTATCGTTTAGGGATTTCGGGTCTGGGGTTCGATGCAGTTACCAAGGCCCCTATGTTAGTTCCTGACATTCGCACTGGGCTCCTCGATCCACACTGAGTACAGCCCTGCAGAGTTACTCTGTGAGTAGTCGGTTTGGGCTGTTGGGGTTCAGGGTTCCGGGTTGGGGGTTGACTGGTTTCCCCTTGAATGCAGGAGGACATGCTTGGAGCTGCACGGGCATGCAGCATAGCCACCATTAATTATTTAGCTGATCGAAAAATTGTGCGAGAATCTGCCGATGTTCCTACAAGTTGCATGTATTCCGTTTTCGTGCCTACAAGAAGATATATTTAATCGCAAAATACACTATAACCCCATAACCTGCGTTTGAATATAGATGAAGGCCCCGGTATTATGCATGTATCAGTAACGGTCCGAAGGTTCGAATCATTCGGTACCTAGAGTTTAGGATAGTAGTTATGTGAGTTAGTCTTTTGGTGACTATAAAATAATTACTTGGACCCTTCGGCTATCTTGCAGTACCCTAAAGCCTAAGAACCTAAACCCGACACCCTAGACCCTGAAACCTAAACCCTAATGCCCTAAACCCTGAACCCCTAAACCCTAAGCCCTAAGCCCTTAAACCCTAAACCCTAAGAGAGGGAAAAACTTAAACCCTAAACCATCTTGCAGCTCACCCACCTTAACTTTGGATGCAGTTTCCCCGCTCAGTCGGGTTGATCGGCTTCCACGCCTTCGATTCTCAAGTGTACGGGTTGAGAGGGTGTAGTGTTTAGGGTTTGGGGGTTTAGGATTTAGGGCTCAGGGCAGTTTGCGGTTTTCCACTGAGCTTCCTTCCGGGTTCGATGCTGTTAAACTTCATCCCATGCCCTGCAGCCCAAAAGCTGAACCAAATTGTCCGGCCAAGACTAATGCAGAAGCTGGCGGAGTTGTTGTCTTATTCGGTACCGGCAACTGTCAAGTTTCCAACATCCCTTCAGGTTGAGTCCATGATGCAGCTGCCCCAAGATCCGGATCTATGCGGCACGAGAGGGCAGCCGGCGTTGACCATCGCCTCCATGCAGGGTCACGTCGAAGTCGCGCGCTTGCTGTTGGAGGCCGGTGCCGACAAGAACTTCCACAACGGCACGACAGCTTTGATGCTGGCTTCTCTGCAAGGTCATGTCGAAGCTGCGCAGTTGCTGGTGGAGGCCAATGCCAACACGGACTTGACTGACAGAAACGGCTTAACTGCTTTGACGATCGCATCTGGGCAAGGTTTTGTTGAAGTCGTGCGTGTGCTGTTGGAGGCTGGTGTCGATAAAGACTTGGCCGCCAACAATGGTGCCACAGCTTTGACGATGGCATCTGATCAAGGCAATGTCGAAATCGTGCACTTGCTGCTGGAGGCTGGTGCGGACAAGAATCTGGTTAGCAATGTGGGCCTGACGGCTTTGATGACGGCATCTGGGCAAGGCCATGTCGAAGTCGTGCGCTTGCTGCTGGAGGCCAGTGCCGACAAGAACTTGTCCTCCCGCAACGGCTCGACAGCTTTGATGCTGGCATCTCTGCAAGGTCATGTCGCTCCCGCGCAGTTGCTGGTGGAGGCCAATGCCAACACAGACTTGACTGACAAACACGGCTTAACTGCTTTGATGATTGCATCTGGGCAAGGTCTTGTTGAAGTCGTGCGTGTGCTGTTGGAGGCTGGTGTCGACAAAGACTTGGCCACCGACAGTGGCTTCACGGCATTGATGGCCGCACTTGGGAGCAGCCAAGCAGGAGTCGTCCGCTTGTTGTTGGATGCTCGTGCCGACACAAACATGGCCGACAACAACGGCTTCACAGCTTTGTCGATCGCATCTGGACAACGTGACTAGGTGGGACTTTGGAAACTTCCCTTACGGTTCCTATAGAGGTACCTATTCATAAATACTTTTCAGGGCCTCAAAGCTACAACACAGGTCATGGTTGAAGTCGCACGCTTGCTGTGGGAGGCCGGTGCCTGCCCAAACTCGGCCCACCCGAGCGGCGTCATTGCTTTGACGATGCATCTGGGAAGGTTTCGGGTTTGGGGTTTAGGGCTTGGGGCTCTGCCGGAGTCTGCGGAGCCTGTGCTCAAAAACCCACTGCCGTGATGCGCAGTCCTGAACCCTAAACCCTAAAACCCTTAAACCCTAAACCCTAAAACCCTAAACCCTAAACCGTGAGCATCGAGCCTCTGCGAATTCCAGGAGGCCCGAGGTTCCGGGTGATGAGCCGGAGCTCCGGTGCAAAATCGCTCACCCGTTCCGTCGTTAGGTAGGGTTTAGGGTTTAGGGTTTAGGGTTTTGGTCAGGTTTCTCCTTAAGCCATGATTACGTAAAAGATCATGGGACCTGAAAACCAGGGCCGGGTTAAACATTAAGGAAACAAGACTAGTAGCTGTTCATTATTAACCCCAATTAACTTCGCCTGTGGCTTGATCTCTTATGATGCCTGCCCTAACCCCTAAATGCTAGCGCGTCTTACAGGTGGGTGAGAGTCAAGGTGGTCAATTCGATTGTGCGTCGCCCCCTTCCTCGGCTGTTTGATTAAAGCTTCGATGTTGTAGGTTTCGGTTTTGTCTGTTTAAGGTCTAGGTTTCAAGGTCGCAAAGCATTGGGGGTTATAGGTTTGAGGGTTTGGGGTTTTGGGTGAGAGGCTTTGGGTGGTGGTATCATGTTTCCTAGATCTGCTACCAGTAGTGGGCCCTGCTTCTTCTGTTCTGTTCTTGGGTTCCCTGTGAAACTACCCCTAAACCCTAAACCCGAAGCCCTAAACCCTAAGCCCTAAGCCCTAAACCCTAAACCCTAAAGCCTAGACCAACAAAGTCGCAGCTCTTTCCCCTAAGTTACTGCAGGTGGGACCTCTTGGGCCTTGTCTCAGGTGCTCCACGCTGTCAGTGGCGTCGCTGTGGAGCTGAAGAGGCCGTGGCTTATTGCTATAGGGTTAAAAGGGTTCAGGGTTTATGGCTTAGGGTTAAAAGGGTTTAGGGTTTCGGGTTTAGGGTTGTGGGTTACAAGGGCTGGTTTGTTGCTTTGGGGTTTCTTTTTGAGGGTTTATGGCCGAACCGTAGATTGCGCTTCGGGCTAAGGGTGTAGAGGCTTATAGGGTTGAGGGATCGGCGCGGGATCCATGACATGACTGTGTGTGTGTGTGGTTGTTCTACTAAAATAAAGCCACAGGATCTTTTTGGGATGGCCTTGCAACAAGGATCCTGGCATTCTGGAATTTTGGCCACCATTCCCGGAACCTGCTTTTGCAAGAGGAGTTTAACAAGTTTAATCTGCATAGGCCCGGAAAGGGGTCTTCGTTTTGAAAGTAGTTTTAAAAGCAGCGAAATTGTCAGAACGCTAGTGGCTTGCGTCGCGGTTGGATACAGGCGAACTGCAAATGTGTAAACAGACGCGCATACCTACATCAATGCGGCTCCAAATCAGGGCTTGCAACAGGCCCTGGCTGGCACGCCCTGCACGAGCGTTTGTCACCGGTGTGCATGACAAAATTGTCCCCATATAGGCGGCACGATAAGGGGCGTTCGGGCCGAACCCTCGTGCAAACTTTGCCAGAAGTACAAGTTGAATCTGTTTCGTCGTCTTTTTATTGACGTGTAAATGTGCTTTTCGTCAGGTGAGCGGTTGATGTAGTCGCACTTGTCCCAAAAATCCGAAGCACCGCTACGTGGGAGAGACTTGCACAAACCAGACTAGCCCTTCTGCTTACAATTCTTATTCTAGAGAAGCTGCACTGTGCAAGTATTCAGGCTCCTGTGTGGTCAACGTAACGTTATTCATTCAGAAAATGTATAGGGTGCAGTCCCTGCTGCTCATTTCTAGTACCCTGTCCATGAGAACAACCCAAGCAGGAAAAACAAACCCCGAACCCTAAACCCCAAACCCTAAACCCTAAACCCATCATATCGTTCCTTATGTAGTTCATCCACAAGCGATTCGCTGCTGGGTGGTCCCATGACTGCTTGCGAAAACCCTAAACCCTAAACCACCCTAAGCGGGTCTTCTGAGCGTCTCAGCAGTCAGAACTTCATGTTGCATCGGGTACTTCCTTTCTTGGATTTACTATCATCGCCTCAACAGGCATAACGGGCTCATGACGGATCTGTCCGGCAGTGGTTTAGGATTTAGATGTCACTATGGGGTATAGGCCTTGCCCAGGGTCAAGGATGTTGGTTTTGGGCTCAGAAAATTGGAACTGCGCGGTTAGGGTTCGTGGGGTTTGGGACGTTTTGGGAATGCGGGAATCTGGCCAGGCAACTTTATGCCCGCCGGCTGGTGCTTCTGTCTGCAGTTGGATGGTACCATACCCTGTATCCATCCCTAGCCTGTACAACGTCCATACTCGGGTCTGTACGGAGACTTCCTAACCTGCTTGTTGTAGGGTCCCTGTGATATCTATATATCAGAGTTTGTATCAGCAAAACCCTAAACCCCTAAACCCTAAACCCCTAAACCCTAAGCCCCTAAACCCTAAACCCTCGAAGGACAGAGTAGGGTCTGCGAGGCAGCGTCAAGTCGACGAATACCGTGACAGACCCCACTGACTGTTTGTGGTTCCTGATCATTCAAAACCAACCGCCAGCTCAAACTTTACTTCATCGTAAACCCCTAATCCTGAATCTACACCCCCTTGGGGATCCCCAAATGCCCGGATCTATGTTCGAACTTGGGCCCTGTGAAGCTCCATGAGGTCTAGGGCTTAGGATTTACATAGGGTTTGGGGCTTCGTGTTGGGATCTTCCTATTCCGGCCGAGTGGTAGGAAAACAGATACCCTCGGCCCTCCTCTCTGAGGGGTTGCCGTGGGACCTAGACAATCCTGATCAAGACTGCTGAATACCGGAGTCCCACAGGCGTCACTAGTGTGCACCCAAAACCGCGGGTGCTGCAAGACCTCCACAAGACGCTACCATTTTGACATTCGGCCGAAACGAAGGCGAGGCAGAGTGTGTGATCATGGCATGGCTGTGGAAATCTGGGGTATTGTCAGATTTAGACTTAGTCTGCAGGTTACTCTGGATGTACATGATTCTGATTGAATAAGAATCCTGTGATTTTGGGGTCTATCAGGAGGTCCTTCGTATCTGAAATTCCCATCTGGTGATTTCTTCCGAGACGGACGTACGTAGACAAAGTTTTTTCGGGCCTCAAAAAACCATGCAATCCAATAGCGTGCACGGTTTTGCTAGCATCACTTTCATCCTCTTTAGTTCTGCGCATGATCATGCCTGTGACCCCACACCTTTCAACATAGGGCTTGTGTGCTCTATAACTTAGGGGGTGACGCGCAGGTCCTTTCTGAAGCATGGACAAAAAGCCGTCACGAAATCACATGCACGTCCGGTTGTCCTATAGCAGGGGCGATGCTTTCTGTAGTTGCGCAACCTTCATATTCCAGCACACCCGCACAGCCATTCTTCTGGGACCAAGGACTCAGCGATGCGGGCCCAGGAGATTTCCTTGACGCAGTGCCTTGCTTTGCATGGTTTACCTTTACTCTCCAACATGCCCGACTCAAGAACTTCTTCATGAAGTCTGTGACTCTATGATCAATCATGCGACTTCTTGGGCAGCCCTTCATATCTTGTAATCAACAAGGAATAATGGACTAAAAGTTGCCAAGCCACTGAAATCTATCAGGCCCCAGGCGCAGGTTTCAGACATTTCGAGCTTTGGATGCCAAGCCCCAAGCTCCAAACCGCCTGAAATTGACGGTTCAGGAGTCGTGGGTCTCGATCGTCCGTTGCTGTGTATGTATGCTTGCTGGTATGTAGGTAGGTACGTCGGTGGGTAGGCGATGTATAATTATATATATATATATATCTGTGTGTGTGTGTGCGCGTGTGTGAGTACGTGTGTATATTTGTGTATGTATGCATGCAGGTGCGCATGTATGTCGGCATGTGTGTACGTGGGTGTAGACGTATAGGCACAACACTTTACCTGGACTCGGGGTAACACAAACGTGGCGCACGAGTTATGGAACGCCATGAGCCCAAATCCTGGCGTCAACTCTGGAGTCGATTCTACCTTATTTTGTTTTAAAAGGCCCTCTAAATAACCCTATGATTCCATCACTTTAACCTTATGCACCCGAAAGCCTTCCTTTAAGGATGAGCTACCCATAGGCCCCTAAGTAGTTCCTTTTTGGGATTACCTTATAGGATTCTAAAAGGGAACTACTTAGGGTCCATAAACCCTAAACCCTAAACCCTAAATATGAATCATAACCCTAAACCCTAAACCCTAAACCCAAAGCAAAACAATATGACTCATGAAAAGGGAACTACTTAGGGGCCTCTGAGCGAAGGCTGGAGGAGGTGGTGGCGGCTGCAGCAGCCCACCAGGTCGACCGGGGCCCCCCAAAAAATCTTATGCCTGCGGGCTCCAAAAACGGGGTCGGGGTTTAGGGTTTAGGGTTTAAGGTTTAGGGTTTAAGGTTTAGGGTTTAAGGTTTAGGGTTTAGGGTTTAGGGTTTATCTGAAGGGTTTCTTATAAAGGGTTTCCTAGGTGTTCTTGAAGGGTTCTGTGTATAGGGTTCCGTTTTTGGGGGTCTCTAAAGGCGTTCTTTATGAAGGGTTTCTGGGGAGCTGGAAGGATTCTCTAAGGCCTATAGGGCCTAAGGATCTTGAAAGGGGCTTGATGGGTTCCTGTGAGGGAGGGTCTCTATTTTTAGGATGTTTATGGTTTTGGTTTAGTGCTGTGCTCATGTTGTCGCTAGGATAACTTCGTGTTGGAAATCTTCATACTTGCGGCAGGTGGATCCTGCATCCGTGGAAAAGGCGCGGGCCGAGATTGACACGGCGAAGCAGCGTTGCCGCGATGCTCAGGCAGCGGGCCAAAAAGAGAGTTTACTGGTAGGTGCAGGCGGTTCTAGGGCCCTAAACCCTAAACCCTAAACCCTAGGTTTCTGCGAGTGTGAGAGTCGAAACCCTAGGTTTCGGGTTGGGTTTGGGGGGTTCGGGTGCTTCCCTTGTATCCACGAGCGAGAGCATCTTCTGGTTCAGGTTTCCGGGTAGTCTTATATAACCGATCCTCTTGAGTGCCTTAATGTTTTCTTCACAATAATATGGAGGTCGTAATGGTTATAGTAATTGTTAGTATCCCCTTGCAGCACGAAGTGCCCCGAAGACCTACTCTGATCATTAGGGCCCCCATGTTATTTGGCAGGGTCCCCTATCTTCAGAAGCTCCCAACTTTAAATCCTATCCTTGCTCCTGTTTTCGGATTGTAGGGGATGGGCAGCCTTTTGAACATGTGTGCGTCCACCTAAGCTCAGTCTACCCAGGCCCCTAAGTAGTTCCTTTTTGGGATTACCTGAAAGGATTCTAAAGATAAACCATAAAAAGGAACTACTTAGGGGCCTATGGCTAAGCCCTTTCTGTCCCCCGGAGCACTCGCCGGAAGATCATCAACCCCTCAACCCCGAAATCCTCAAACTTAAACCCCTACACGGACCCGAACTAGCCTACGGTAGGAGGCTCCTAACCCTTGAAGGACGTCTATAAGGAAATGAGGAGCCCGTAAAAGGTAGGCTTTAATTAACCCTAAACTTCCCAGGTACTACTACACAGGGTACTAGAGCCGCTAGGGCCCTATGTAGTACGTACCTGGAGGGTTAGGGTAAAGTCCTCAGGTAAACCCTCAACCCCTCCCAAAACCCCAAACCGCTGCGAAGGGCGCCGCAGAGAATCGTCTAGTCGACCGCGCTGATGTGATGCGCCTTTGTGCGCACATTCCAGGGGCTCTGCCACACCTAACTAAACCCTTTTGGCCCCAGACCCTCAAATTTCTGAAAACCATTAATCCTGAAGGCCCTGGTAGGGCCTGATTTGTTTGATAAGCTCCGGGCACGTTCTGCAAATGCCATTGGATGAAGAGTGGCGGTCTGAGATCGGAAACATAGTCTAGAGTCTACTATGTACTCGGGAACCGCTGTAATGCCCCCAACATCCCCCAAGCGAGACACCCCACATTCTAAACCCCGACCTTGTTGCATGCTCCCGAATCAATCGCTGGATCACGATTTCACTTCAACTCCTCGCCTGAAATTAAGAGCGTGAATGTCGAAACCAACGCTGAGCCTCAACCCCTGCAGAAGCAGTCCCATGACAATTTCAATGCCAGGGCCGGTTACCGCCGATACGTACACTTTGTCCCATGTGATAACTGAGCTATTGGTGTAAAGGAGATATACGTAACCAAACCCGCAAGAGTAGGATCCTTTGTAAACACCTCACAAGAGCAACCACAACACGATGAGGTACCTCCAATGCAGTCCCAAACCTAAAGTTCTTCGCCTAGGCTTTGGCTCCTCATGGATGTGGTTGAAGGCAGTATGTAGGATGTAGGGCCTATAGGGTATAATCCTTGAACGATGAAGAACACCTTCCAGGTTGTGGAAGCTGAAAAAAGGTCGCATCCGCTCCGGACTTATCTCAGCACTGCTTGGTTGCCAGGTGATTCTTGCAGGCGAGTTCAGGAATTGATTGACAGATCTTTCGTCAGATGCAATGCTGGAGTGCACCTGCGAGCAGTTTGGTATCTGGGGCTGAAGGTCTAAACGGTCTGTGGTCTCTTGGTGGCGCGAGATATCGCACACCTACACTGACCTACACCTATTAACCATCAACAGCCGCGTCAGACAAGCGCATTGGAGTCGCTTTGGAAAGCTTGGAGAACCATCATCATCGAAAGCGTGAACAGCACCAGCGCCATCGCCATCATCACCAAAGCATCATCTTCCCAAATCCGTTGTTACAGCATGGTCAAGCAGCACTGTGACTCTGAAGTCAAGAGGTCAGGAACTGGCTTCAGGAGTGGCTCAGTTGTCGCAATGCGAAAAGTGCAGTGTTTCTGTTCTGCAAGTTGTAGGCAGATCATATTGGCAAGTGTTTGGGAGCTTGGGGAGGTGAAAGTTGAAGATGTGAAGGCCAGGAGGCCAAAAAACTCTTACCTGTCCATTTATGTTATCACCGGCAGATGACAACATGAGCCGTGGGGCAACGAGGTTCAAAGGGCTCTGATGCAGGTCTTGTACCCAAAACCATGCCTCCTTGCCCCCGAGGCATGGATGACTGGACCAGAAGAGATGGGCCTCTTTGGGACCGTCCTCCGGGCTTGTATAGACATCTAGTGGCTAGGCACTGCTTAAGAGCCCAGAAATTTCGAGGTCATCGTAATCCCAAAGAAACCCTAAAGTCTGTGGCCGGGGTTGTGCACACGTCGTGGTCTTGGGTGGTGCAGTGCCACAATTAGATTCAACGTATGGCCACCTCTTTGCCTCCCCGACATGAGCCCAGCGCAAAGAAGTTGTAGGTGCACCTCCGAGAACCCTGTTCTCGGCTGTTGCGCAGTAAGCACCTCATCCCCAACTCAACACGAAGTCTCGCGTCGATTTGGCTTATATGAGCTTGCTGGACGGGCCCTCATCGCCAAGCTTCAACTGTTGCTAAAGAAGAATTCGCTGATAGCAGCACCCAGTAAGCGTCGGTGAAATGAGGGGTGTTCGAGTCTATTGGGCGATAGCTGCCGGCTGTGTGCTTAAGAACCAAAGGACCCGCCACATCTTTGTGTATGACACCATTGGGGAGTATCGCTCACATAATAATCGGCTCCGCAACATGACCTTACAGAGTGGAGTCGTTCGAGCCCCATCCCACTGAACACCAAGATTCCTACATGGTAGTTGCGTCGCACGTCCACATGTGCCTCGGTTCCCTGCTATACTACTCAGCATCGCCAGTGCTTATGATGATGAGGGTTACAGCGCCATCGATAGACTCACATCATTAAAAGTCTGAACTTCAAGTTCTTCTGACCCTAACAAAAATTAAAGCACGAGCCTTCAAGTAGATTTTGGCAGCCCCATGCTCGAGCCCCAAAGCCAGAAGTCCGAGACCTTTGACCGGACTTTGAGAGATATATGGCGACACAAAGACACACGCGTTCACACACTTCCGACTGTGGACAGCCGAGTGCAGGACATGGTGAACGCCATCCAAGACGCAGAAGGTGCCCAGGACAGGCCCAGAACGCGAGGTGTTTGACATGGAGAGTATATGGTGAGAGAGCCTGAGAGCCGACCTTGATAAAGCATACGAATATATATATATATAACAGGTCTTTTTTGAAACTTATCGCAGTGTTCACATGTACTCGCGTGTAAGCTGTATGTACTTCGAGTCGGCTGCCATCATTATCAGGATTATGACTTTTGTCTTCAGCATATGTTGTGCCGTGGGCCTGTGACGGCTAGTAACTAGTAGCTTCGAAGCCATCAGCGGCTATAGGTCTCGTTCTTGTGTTGAGATTCTCGCAATGTTTAAAATCTTCGTTGGTATCTAGTATCTTAGCACAGTCCCTGCAGAGGCCCTTAAACCCTGAAGCCCTTATACACCGGTAAATCCTATAAAGCACTGCAGCACGCTCCTAGAACCCCGGTAACCCCTAAACCCTAATGTCTCAGTAGTCCCCCAAAACTCTAGCCACTAGCCTAATCATGACATGGGTCGAGGTACCACATAATCTAGATACTCCAATGCGAACCTATATGCTAAGCCTATATGCTATAGTACTACTGTCCTACATTCACACGTCTAGTTCTCACAATTTTCTGGCTTGTGATGTAACTTGTCTCGTCATCGGCACGAACTCTTCACGGTAAAGGCCCATGGCCTTTTCAGGGCAGGGGCTGATTCTGTGGCTTCTAGACACCAGGGGTGCGGTTCTTGTTTGGGTTGTGTATTTGCGGTATGTATGTTTCATATATAAATATATGTATATATCACCTGACTTATGTATGTAAGCATGTATGTATGTATGCATGCATGCATGCACTGCACTGTCCTGCACTGTACTGTACTGTACTGTACTGTAACGTAACATAAGGTAATGGACTGTAAGGTATGCAATATACACATGATGATGTTTGTGAACAGTACAGCTTCAGAAATATGGGGACAAACAAACTGACCAATAGGTGCCTGCATGGACAGATGGGTAAGCAAATCAACAAACATGAAAACAAATAACAATGTAAGTGAGTTTATGTCATATGTATACATATATATATATATACATACACGAAGCCGCCTTACGTACATACATCCGTGCGCACACGTACAGAGTTGTTTACGAACATGCATGCATGCATGCATGCACATATATAGGTATGTGTGCACATACCACCTGTATATGCACATGCATCCACAGATTATCCTTAGATTGTTATAGAGATGCTATATATGTATTAGGTATCCTTGTGTTGGGTTCTCAATTAGCGCCCCCCCTTGTTCCTGTATCGGAGGATTGGCAGGCTATGCAGGCAGCTATCGCCGGATGGTCCTCCACTTACCTTCAGACTCCAAGTGTGGACTTTTTGTTTGGGGGCTCTATAAGCATTAACTGATTGTAGTTTTGGAGTGTTATAATTAGAAGGCTGCTGAGGAGCACCAGGAGCACGAAGAGATCAGCAGTACACGGCCGAGCAGAAACTGCGCAAGCCGTTGCCGAAAGCCTGTTAAATTAGCATCCAAAGCCCCGAAATCGATGGAGATGATGGAGAACCACAGACTCTATAGACACAAAAGACTACCACGCCAAAATTTGACCCTAGAGTTCAGAGTCTTAAGGAGCCCGGTGCTAAACTGATGTAAAGATATTCATCTTCCACGCCCGTGTAAACCCTATTCTGAAGCCACCTCGAACAAATTTTCCAATCCTCTTGACACAAAATACTTGCAAATCCAAGCCGCCCAAGCAGAAGTCTAGACCCTAAGCCCTAAACCCTAAAGCTCAGCCATGCAGGAGGCAAACGAAAACCCAATCCGTATAAATAAATCTAAATCCCTAAACCCTTGACGCCTAAAACAAAATCCTAAACCCTAAGTTTCTCAATCTAAGTCCCTAAACTCTAGGTGCTCTAAGCAAAAATCCCCAAGCCCCGACAGCCCTCACCCTAAACCCTAAACCCCTAAGGCCCTAAACCCTAAACCCCTAAGGCCCTAAACCCTAAACCCCTAAACCCCTAAGGCCCTAAACCCTAACCCCTAAGGCCCTAAACCCTAAACCCCCTAAACCTCTAAACCCCTAAGCCCTAAACCCTAGAAGTTAGGGCTCCACCTAAGGCGGGAGGAGAGGCCGGGTTCGAACCATGAGGCTCGCGCAGTTTAGGGTTTTGGGGTTAGGGGCTTTGGGGGTTTAGGGGTTTAGGGTTTTAGGTTAGGGTTTAGTGTTTAGGGTTTAGGGGTTTAGGGCTTTAGGGGTTTAGGGGTTTAGGATTTAGGGTTTTAGGGTTTGGGGTTAACGAGTGCGATGTGCTGCGAGGGACTTGGCCGGGCGAGCTCAGTTCAAGCCTGTGGAAAAGTGTCAAAAAGTTTTCCACGTGGGTTGCTTGTAAGGCTTTTCAGGCTTTCCCCAGTCTCTGAAGGGATGTATACTATGCGTTCTGTGTACTGTAGGGCTTATACAAGGACTCTAGTTTCTATATGGGCTGATTTTCAAGGAACATATAAGGTTCAGGGTTCAGAGATTAGGTTTAGGGCTTAGGGTTTGCTAAGCAATTTAGTTTAAGTTACCACAATCGGGATCTATGGTAAATGATATGATTTCCTTACTCTGGTAATTTAAGTTCAATTGAAACCAATGTTGGGCTTATATATGATCCCGGTTCTCGGTTCGCCGAACCCCCTCCCCCCCTGGTATCCCCTCACGCCCAGGTCCAAATATGTCGAATCCCTGTGACTGTGAACACTTCTTCCACATGGCGGCTCCAAAACCAACAACTGTCACGAGGATCTCGTCCCAAACACACCCGATCCTTATGACAGTGGGCACTTTCCACCCAGGACTCTGCCATGAGGGTCTTGAAAATGCAACTGTCACCAGGGTCACGTTCCTGTCAGGCCCGCTTGCTGTGGCAGTTGACCCAAGACAGGAACGTGAACATGATGATGATGATGATGAGAATGACGATGAGGATGATGATGACGATTTCGAAACACCCAGGGCGACCTAAACCGCGAACCACACCACACCACAGGGGAGGCGGAGGAACTAAGAGCAGACCCAAATCCCGAACCACATCACACAGGGGGGCGGGACAACAAGCAGACCCGGATCCCGAACCACGCCGCACCACAGCCCCTGGTCCATGTGACCTTTTTCAAGACACGCGAGAGTGGATTTGGGAAAACGGGGCTGAAAAGAAAAAACTTAAACCCAAAACCCTTGTGTTGCTTTTTAGCCTTGGGTTTGGGGTAATTCTAAATCTCAACAAACCTTCAGGGTTTTACTCGGAGTTTAATGGCTGAGTTTGATATGGTGTTGGGAAATGGAGACATACTCACCACTTGTAGGTGCTGAAGGCTACTGATTCATGAGCAATCTGATTTTCAGGTAAGACATTCTGATGGCTCCGGCACTACCGGAATCACAAGCACCACCACGAGCAGAAAGGAGGCAGACGACAAAGCCAATAATCAATGATCCTAAGCCTTCAACCGCAAATCCGAAATCTCACCACCACCCGCCGCCCCGAGACAGTTTTGCCTTACAACATTGCGCAACCCTAAAGCCCACAACCCTAAACTCCCTAAACCTGAACCCTAAACCAACATCAGAAACGGCTGCTTACGAAAAGAATTACACCTTAAACCCTAAAATCCTAAAACCCCGAACCCTCTATATTATGGTACCCCTGTAGATCCCTTAACAAAGCGATCTCAACCCCCAAGCCCCAAAATAGACCATAAACCCTACCTTGATCGATCCCTTATACTAAGTGGCCAAGCCTGACAAAGCCCCACACCCCAAAATAGACCCTAAACCCTAAAATAGACCTTAAACCCTAAACCCTAAACCCCACCCAAGCCCTAAACCCTAAACCCTTTTAAAAACAACCCAAAACAGACCCTAAACCCTAAACCAGCCTGCAAGGCCCTTCAGCGAGCCACACCTGCAGTTAGCAGAAAAGGGTGATAAAAACAAAAAACAAAATCCCAAAACACCCTAAGCCCAAACATCGATCTATTTATCGATCTATCTACCTATCTATCTGTCTTTCTATCTATCTATCTATCTACCTATCTATATATATATAACCGTTCCATAATAGATCCCTCATAGTAAGCCTTCTAAATCTGCCCCAAAAAGATGGACCTTCGCAGGCCTTCGAGGATCCCTCGTCGCCCACGCGGCTTTTTCGCCGGGCACAGGAGCGGTGTGGGGAGAACCTCGGCTCGGGCTGCGGCCTTTTTTGAGTGGGGTTTTCGGGGGTTAGTGTTTGGGCCTGTTTGGGGTTTAGCACGCTTTGAGTAGGGTTTATGTATGGGATTTAGGGTTTGAGTAGGGTGTTAGGGGATTTAGTGTTTGGGGTTGAGTAGGCTTTGAGTAGGGTTTCGGGGGTTTCGTGTGTGGGATTTAGGCTTTGGGTAGGGTTTAGGGGTTTCGTGCATGGGATTTAGGGTTTGTGTTTGAGTAGGGTTCAGGGGGTTATAGGGGGTTAGTATGGGGCCCTTAAGGAACATAATGACCAGCAATCGTTTCGAGGTATACCATGGTCGATTTATACAGGGTTTACAAGGATGTTATTGCTACTTGCCACGACCGCTATACCATCTATACTCGCGGCTGGTGTTTGGGGTTTAAGGGTTGGGGTGTCTTAGGTTTAGGTAAGGAGCTTGCAGCTTGAGCTCGTGGTGGCTGGGTGCCTGGGGTGTAGTGTGGCCTTTGGTTGAATGGTTGGCGGCCCCTCTACCTCAATAGGGCCTAGAGTTCGGAATCCGAATACGAGGGTCCTTAAAAGACTCCTGAAAAAGTATTTATCAGGGGTCTACACAATAAGTGACCCCAGTCTGCTGCGGCAACAGCTGCTGATGCTGTTGTGAGGACAGTGTTCATTCACCACAACAGCGATTCAGGATATTTGGCTAGTGAATACCTACTCCTGCCGTTGTTTCCGGGTCATACTACAGAAGTATTGGCCACTTCTTTTGTCAAAGACCTGCTCGTTGATCCTGGTGCCCCTGGTTTTGTCACAAGGTCGTTGCAGCGTTTATGTTCTTGGCGGAAGCTGGAATGCGCTTCTTAATCAGTAGCTGAACTGGGAGCATGTAACCTTCTGGGTTTTGTAACTTTTATCATAATCAAGAAGCTTAACCGTTTTAGGCTAGGGTAGGGAGCCCCTAAGGCAAACAAAAGCTGTGCATTTAGCCCAACGAAGTGCTGAAAGTCCTGGCCGGGCCCTAGATTCTAGGCATATGTCTCGCCAACGATAATGTTCCCGCAACTACGGGTACCTTCCGGGTACCCTTGAAACGCTAGCCCTCAACCGGTAAAAAAAAAGGCAGGAATGGGTCCGAATGGGATGTCCAAGACCCCAGACCCTAAACCCGAAGAGTAACCAGAGCTTTGTCGCAGAGCGTTCAGCTGAGGCTCCGAATGAAGGAGTTCCGTCAGGCAGGCAACTCAGTGCAATATTTTAAGTTTTCTTGTCGAGATTGGGGATGTGCGTGTGAGGTTGAAACAGTGTTGCAGGCTTTATTGCTCTAGGACTCTAGGAAGCTATTTCTGAAGCTCTCTCTCGCTTCAGGGTTGTACAGTAGGCTTCTTTGTAAGGGTTTAGGATTCAGCGCTTTGAGGGCTTTCAAGTTTACAGGCCGTTTGTCTTTCGGATGTTTATCGCATCGGAATGAGGGCTTGAGGGCCCCATTGAAGGCCCCCGAACTGGGAACCATCAAAACCGGCAACCGCACGCTCCGAGAAGGGCATGGAGCTTCAGCTTCGGGGAGGAAGAACCTGGCAATTGCAAGACAGCCTTCGGTTTCGGGGGAAAAATACCCTATATCGAATTATAAGGGCATAGCAATTTTGCAGGGTTTTTGGTTGCAGGCTCATCACAAAACAATCTCGCACGAGCGCGGAAAGGCAATTAGAAGGACTTAGGGTTCATGAAGGCTTGGTGTGGTTGGCTGCTTTGGGCATACACGGGCTGACATCCCACTGACCTTCTTCTACTTCCGGCAACCGCAAACCCTACAAAATAGTGGGTTACGGCCCTTTCACTATAGGGTACAACCCCTAGAACTGTAGATTTTTGGATCCCCAACAAGGGTCGAGAAATGATCCTTGTATTCCTGTGCAGCCGGTGAAAATAGCTGCCCTCCTCAAACTCAAAGCAAAAAACAGAACAGCCCCACGAGGCCCCGTTATGGAACTATAAAGCCCGCGATATCAAGGTTCCTGAACGGGATCCAACTGTAGAACTATCCTTCACCCCCACCCACCCAGCCCCGAGCTAAGGCTACAGCACTACTCCTTACACCCTCAACTTGACTCCCTAGACCCTGAGCTTTACCTGCGGAGGAAGTGAATGACATCCTCAATCGCCACCCGGCCTGTGCGCGGGATGGTAGCCCTGAGCCCTAAGCGCCCGACGCTGGCAGAACTTCAGATCTTTAGGTTGTCTCCTAACCCCCCATAACAGTGCAGACCTTAATTAGACCTGCCCCTGGACTCCAAAAGTCCAAAAGGCTACGTTCTGCTTTAGAGGCTATATAACCGATACTGAAGGTGTCAAACCTAGACCCTCCATCTACCCTCTTTTAGACCCTAAATGCCCATTATTTGGGACCTATATACCCCTGTTTGAGGGTACAAGGAGTACTATTCCCTAAACCCTAAACCCCTATTTGTGGGTACAAGGAGTACTATTCCCTAAACCCTAAACCCCTCTTTGTGGGTACAAGGAGTACTATTCCGTAGAAGTCGCAAGCCCGAAAAGAAGCCCCCCAAAAAGCACGAAGCCTTGGACCTGAACGCCTGGGTAGCAGACCCGAAGAAGAGCTTTAGGGTTTAGGGTAATTTATAAGGTTTAGGGTTCGATCCAGGATTTAGGGTTTAGGATTTGGGGTTTAGGGTTAAGGGTTCTGAGATTCTGGGCCCTAGGGATGGGAGTCTAACGTGTGTAGGGCTGTGGGGCTTCGAAGTTTTGGGCTTGGGAGGCTGTATGGCGATATGGGTAGCTCTCTAAATGAGGATCCCGTTTTGGCTCCCCAAAATAGTACGGCACCCTTCAAAACAGGACCCTAAAAGGGGCCCTAATTTAGAGAACTACCCACATGCGCCAACTGCTTATCCCTAAACCCCTAAACCCCTCAACCCTAAACCCCTAAACCCCTAAACCCCTGAACCCTAAACCCCTGAACCCCAAACCCCTGAACCCCTAAAATGGGTTGAGGATCTTAGAGGTCACCGGGCTTTCAGAGCTTCGTCTTGTGACTCTCGGAGGTCGACTAGCCAAAATTAGGGCCACTTAAGGAGTTTAGGGAATAGGGTTTAGGGTTTAGCCGAAGTTAGGGCAACTTAAGGAGTTTAAAGTGCAGGGTTGTTTTTTGCTCTGTCTCGGGTTGAATCAGGATATCATGCTTGTCGGTTTGGGCCTTCACGCTCACGGTGCCGCAGGAAGGTATTGAAGGATGAGCTTTCCGTGACCCCCCAGGTACCTACTATATAGGGTACTAGAGCCCCTAGGGCCCTATATAGTAGGTACTTGGGGGGTTAGGGTTAGTTGTAGGTTGCTAGGTTTCCGGGGCGCCGGGTTGGGCGGATGCCCGTGTGGAACAGTCGTGGGTTTCAGGGATGCAGAAAGCCCCTATGCGTGGATTGAACCTGACATCAAACCCCGACCTTGCAATATCCCTCAGTTACGGATATACCGGAAAAATTATAACGGGATCCTTGTCAATATGATTTTAGTCGTAGGTATGTTCCTCAGTTAAAGGTTTTGGAAGGTGTCGGTATCTCGTGATGGCCCAGCAAAAACGCAAGGATTTTCACGAGTTACGCAGGAGCCTCCGCCCTACAACAGCCCTAAAAGGGTTTACGTTTCATATCCCATATAAGCGTTCATACTATAAGTTTATACTTTTGGATGTAGTGAGTCCAGGGCCCCTCACATTTTGAGGGACACCTTGTCCTTAAGAGGTCTGAGGGTAGCCTTGAGCCGTATTCTCCTCAACTCCTGACCCCCAGTCCGAAACGAAAGACGCAGCGAGGGCTGTCACGGATTGTAAGGCAGGCTAAACCCTAAACCCTGTTGAGTTTAGGAGTTGTGTACTTGCACGGTTAAGCGATCAATTACAAGGCACTTAAGGGTCAAGGCTGAGGGCTCGGGGGTTTGGGTATCAGCAGGTGGAAGGTTGCTCGTGCTTACTGCAACCGGTCTGGCCCAAGTGATTCGCCTCCAATGGCTACGTCCTCGCAAGCTTCCCTGTCATCATAATGTTCCATCGCATCGATGCCCCGAGATGGATTACTAAGGCTTCATACTGTAACCTGCAAGCCTGTGTTCTGGAGTTTCTACGTGAACATACCGTTGATGATATACATCCTGCATTATGGGAATTACGGAATATTCCTTATTGTGGGTAATGCAGGCTTTATATCATCAACCGAAGCATCACGCGGCGTCACAATAAGGAACCCAATACCCTGCAAACACTTGCGCTCCGAAGCCCTTCGACAGAAGCTACAAGATGGGTTAAGGGTTTCAGCCTAAACCCTAAACCCCTAAACCCCTAAACCCTAAACCCTAATTTAGGAGAACATTGCTAAGCCCAAGAAGGCCTGGCAGAAGCCCCAGAAAGCTTCAATATAGAGCCATGGACATCTTTGAACCCGAGCGGGAGCTTATGCTGCGCCCTTTTCCTGCCTTGGAGCGACATCTGGCAGCAGGGTTCGCAGTCCAGGGTCGTTCCGTGGTCTTCTTGTTTTGGAGTTTTTGCTCCAGGTGTTGGTTTTTTCCGGCCCCTTGTATGTTTCTACAGCCGCGAGCCTTGAACCACTCCAGCTTCGAGCTAGGGTTTTGTACAGATTTGCTCCAAGAAACATGACAGCCCGAGGAGCGCGCAACGTAGGACATGTGACTTATGAGTTGCTTTCTCTGTTCGAAAAGGTTTCCTGCAACTGAATTAATGAGAAAAACGGTTGACATGTGGGCATGTAAACACGGGTTGTTCCTGCCAAACTGACGGTGAAACCTGGCGAATCATGGTTTTCCGCAGCAAACAGCAACAGCAAAACCAGTTATCAACAGAACTGATTGGCTGCTGACTCTAAGACAGAGCCTCTAGAATGATTAGGCCGAGCCGGTGCCTTCGGATCGGGTCCTCCTAGTATTGCCTGTCTTCTGCTGCAACTGCTACGCCACTCAACGCTGGGACCAGCGCTGCCTGTTTCAGCGCTGCGGACCTCAGCTTCTACTGCTGCTGCCGATACGACTAGGACGAGGACTACTGCTGCTGCTGCTGCTGCTGCTTCCGCTGCTTATGCCAGTGCCTGTTATGCTGGTACTACCGCTACCGCTGCTATTACTATTACCACAACTAGTAGTACTTCCATTACCCACGACGATCGACGACGACTACTACTATCACTGCAGCTGCGGCTGCTGCTGGTGTTGCTGCTGCGATGGCTACTACGACTGCTCTGACGACGCCGACAACTACTACCACCACTACCATGTGCACGATGACTATCAGAGTAGTAGGAGCACCACCACTGCCACCACCATCACTAGGACGATGCAGGTTGCCAAAATCACAACTAGTAGGACGACGACGACAACTCAGCAGCTGCCTGCAACCTCGCGACGGCAACAGGACCGCGTTGAGGTGTGACTAGTCCTTTGCCTTGCAGCTGTGCTCGCCCAGGAGACCGGGTGGCTTTTTCCGATGTCGAGGTGCACGTGCCAGCTTATGGGCTTAGTGAATGGGATTGGCTGCGATTTCTTCTGATTTCCACGAATTATTGCTGGCCGATGTTGGCGACACCAGATGGGACCGCCAATCATACATACATACGCACATGACTACGCATGTGTATCAATGTGTGTGTGTGTGTGCGTGCACGCAAATATGCGTATGTATGTGTGTATATATATATACACACGTATATATGTATATGTATATGTATATGTATATATGTATATAGGTATATGCTTATACATGCATGCATGCATGCATGCATGCATGCATGCATGCATGCATGCATGCATGCATACGTACATACATGCACATACACATACACATACACATGTGCATGCACGTACACATGCACACATGCATAAAACATCAATACATGCATGCATGGATTACCATGCATATTTCCACGACTCGGTTCGCAGGACTGGAAGGAATTAAGTTCATGACCTCGCGGTTTTGCGTCAGCGATCTTGCGGTTTCTCTTCAGCTGGCTTGATCAGAGCTAACAGTAATTTCAGCTGAAATCCTCCAGTTCGCGGTCAAAGCCCAGTATCAACCGCATAGTATAGGGGCCTGAGAAGCCAGCAGGACGGCTCGTCGGGGCTATACTTTACATGGTCAGAACATGGAACCCACAAACACCGTAGTCCGTGTTTTAGGCGTTTTGTATTTCGCAAGGGCCTCCACTTTCAACCAAGGATTTCAAGCTACCCGCAGCATCCTCGACAGGGAAGACCTACTCTAAACCCTGAAATTAGACGGCGAAAGCCCCAAACCTAGGCCTCGAAAGCCTAAACCTTCAGCGCCAAACTCGAAACCCCGAAACCCACAACCCCAAACCCTGAAGCACGAAACGCAAAGGTTCAGAAGCAGAGCTTCAGCGAGGAGGTTGGAGGGTTTCTTGAGTCGCACACTTTGGTCTTTATAAAACTTACGGGGCTTCCAAATATCACTATCCCAAGCGGCCACATGTTATCATTGTAGTAGGAGCCGCTGCTGCTTAGTTGCAGGAGTAGTTTCAGGTCTGCGACCGTTGTTGGTAGGACGGATGTGGGCTTGGCATGTAACGCTGCGTAAGGACCAAACGATCCCTAAAACATAATGTAGGAATGTAGGGGCCTTAATAATTAATTAGAAGAGGGTTTTGGGGTATATTATACTACAATCATAATAAGGAACCCCCAAAATAGTATAGGTAATTAGTAAAGCCACTATATTACGCCTCTTAGTTGTTCAATACAAACCCCTATATGAGAGATACCAGAGACATGGATAAGGTTCGCCTGGTCTTGAAGCTTAAGGAAGCATATATGGTTGACAGGCAGGTTTCCGTCAGGCTACGCTAGACTGACTTTTTGGATTGAACCAGTGGCGATTTTCGGAAGGGCGTGTCAAAGTGAGAGATTTACTTCGTCAGCTTTTTCGCGGAAAACCAAAAGACTAACGGCTTTCACATTGATGTCTATTGCCATCATGGGTCCAAGGTAGCAATTGCTAAGGTTGTCTTAAGTGAGCTTGCCGCAGTCACGACGAGTGTCTATCATCACAATGCAAGGACACCCAGTGTAGAGGCAACATCGAACCTTTCTGCCGTGGTAAGTAAGCACTTCGATGTCAAGGCTGGATGAATTGCTGTGCGGTGTACCCCACGCACCTTACCCAAGAACTGGCTTACCAAAGAACAGGCAGATGTCGTCTAGATCCAAGCATCACCCACCCATAGCCTACAAGCCCATGGGCACATCGGGTACTCAAAGCGGCCACCGAGAAGCAGCATTCTGGGCCTCAAGCCCGATCCCTGACAGTGATGGTTGTCTTGACGATGTTGATGCTGATGAAGATTGAGACGAAGATGCTGGAGAAAAGGAAGGGATAAGGGCCGACCAGGGGGGAAGATGTCCACCTGCCCTTCCCTACAGTCGTTGTCTTGGGCATCATCAGAAACATCACCACCATTAGCTGGATAACCCCGTCTGAAGACCATTCGGATTCGCTTGGCCAAAGTAGTTTACATATTTTGTGGTCCTGGTAGCTGCATTTGTGGTTGTTGTTCTTCTTCTTATTATTATTATTTTTCTTCTTCTTGGTTGTGGTGGTGGTCGAGGTGCTGGTGCTGGTGCTGGTCTGGTCGTCGTCGTCCGGACATGCAGAACTGCAGAATCATGTCCCGCAGCCACGGAACCGTTATGTCGATCCAGCGTTAGTGCGAGATGCGTTGTCGGACAGGGCCAAATCCTGCGTTTCAGTTTCATTCAGACATGGTTTCACCAGTTCGCAACATAGCCTGTAACATAGCGGTAAGATGTTGTTTGTTCAAAACGTAATCGGCTCAATATCAGCACTTGGATGTTCGGCTGCAGCGCGTTGGAGCTGCGATGTTTGAGTGCTTTGGATGCGGCATGGGGCACATACAGAGCCACTGCGACGGTGAACCCACAGAGTCTGAGCCCGATTCCCAGCACACTGATTTTCATGATCAGGAGTATGACTTGCAGAACCCTCATGACCTCATCCAGTTCCTGATTGACGCGAGGATACGTTTGGTAAGCCTCAGGTATCTCATGGAATTAGAGGAGGGTGGACGTTTGTGGCCACGCCGACAAGAAGCGGAGCACGACTTAGTTGCGATGCATGAGATCGAGAACCTGAAACAGGCAAAATTCCACCCCCACCCACCTGTGCCGGATGACATTCACGGTTCTTATGCCGGTGGAGCCTTTGCGCGAGAGGCCAAAGATCCAGTGCGGATCTACACTGTCTCGCATTGCTGGGAGGCACAGCAACATCCGGACCCATTTGGTTTTCAGTGCAGCAGGCTTCTGGATTGGTTCCGCTCGTCGCGAAGTGAGTATGGAGGTACGTTTTATCCTGACACATCGTGGCTGCTCATAGACTACATGTGCTTGCCGCAATACAAACGGACAGAGGAAGAAGAGGTGTGTTTCCGCCGTGCCATGAAAGCGATGCACGTGCTCTACGCACACGCAGCAATCTGGCACGTAATCCGCTTGGAAGACATTGCACCTTCTCCGCATTTCCAGATGTCCAATTGCATCGAAATCTACTGCGAGAGCACCAACAAAGTCGAGCCGCGCAGCTTCGCCGAGTTGGTGCTGAACCGTGTGCCCTATTCTCAACGAGGCTGGTGCGTCGCTGAGGTTCAATGGATGAGCACCAAGGACAGCATATTTGGGTATGCACCTCTGACTCCGGCCACGTTTCAAGAGCGGGTTAAGCGTGGGCTGGAGGGCAAAGAAGATGGGCTGGTATTGAAGTTCACGCATCGTGATGATCTAGAAATTGTGATGAGGCTTCAGGAGATGGTATTTTTGCAGCACTCCCAGCAGCGGAAGAGGCTTGAGGCCTACTATTTGCCCTTGAATGAGCTGCAGGTGCTGGCTGAGACACTTCCGAGCTTCGCGAACTTGGAAATTCTAAGGGTCGTGCTGAAGTCTGCAGATGCAGATGTCTTGAGTTCGCGCATTACAATGTTAGGGGCAGCCATCCCGCGTTGCAGCAGGCTGCGTATAGCTACGGTTGCTGTCAAACAAGGGATCTCGTATAGCAGTTACGACCTACTTCAAGCGTGAGGAGCCCAAGCAAGCGCAGAGAGAAATTCTCGGGTTCAGTCTGGACGAAAGCGGCATTCTGGGAGACCGGAGGACTCTAGGGTGTGAAGTTGTGTTGTGGCTGTGTTTGACCGGTGGCTTGAAGGCGAGAGTGATTCGATTTAGGAGTTACTCAGATTTCTGCGTTGAGCTGCTGCTAGGAGTCGTGCAGTGTCATACAAACAAAAATGTCCACGATATAATATTTCGTGGTGGTGGTGCTGCTGGTGGTGGTGCTGCTGCTGCCACTTGCATCGCGGCGGCTACTGGTATGCTGTTGCTGCACTTTGTCTTTTTGTGATTTCAACCACGGGAGCTGGTGAGCCGCCATTCTGCTTCGCACTTGTTGCCGTGGTCTTACCATTCTCCCCAACGCACAAGTTTGAAAACATGTTCTTTGTTTCAAAGCTGCTGAAAGCATCCCAAAAGCCTTAAACTAAACCCTATCCCCCGAACTAATGCTAAGCAATATACAAAGCCATAAGAAACCCATGCATAATCCTAAATCCTAAAACCCCCTGAACCCCAAACCGTCGTGCAGGTGCTTGAGACGGAGCAGCCAGGCACAGTCGCCGAGTTCGGTTCGAAAAGCATTGGCTTCTGGGGCGGCGTGCCCTGGCGAGGCTGTTTTTCGGGGTGTCAGCTCTTAGGCGGGTTACATTTGCGGCAACTTCGGGTTAGGATTCGGGGCGTATTATTCACTTTAACTGGTACCGCCCATAATGCCATTACTCAGGGAACCTTGCGAGGGGGGCGGAGCTTTGGGTTAGGGTTTCGGGGCAAGCAGTGTGCGACTTGGGCTGGCTTGGTTCACTGGGTGTGGCGTTTATGCCTATGCTTTAGCTAGGGGGAGCCCGAAAAAAATTGCGGTTTGGTTTGTAGGTCGTAGGTGTGCGTGGAACCCTGGCGCAGACGTTTGGGTTTAATGTCTGGGTGCAGGACCCATTGGGTTCACGGCTCGGGTTGTCTTGCAAGTCATCGCACACACACAGGCAAAGAAGGCTGAGCTTGTAAAACCCTGATTCTCAGCGAACTGCCATTCCCGAAACTATCAGGCTTCAAACCTTCTGCCTACGTCGAATCCCAAGCCCCCCATCAGTAGCAAGAAACCAGGGCTACAACACCCAGGGCCCAAGTGGCTGCGCGGCTGAGGGACCCTGAAATATCCGACCCGTCTCCTCTTCAAACCTTCCTCACCGAGCAGGGTATGAGCGCAGATTGTTGGCCCCTGAACCCGAAACCCTAAAAACCCTACGTGCCGGGTACAACGTGAACGGCTCGTTGAATCAGTATCGCTAGAGACCTTGCCTGGCTTGTCCGAGTGTGAGTGTCACAACCCTTAAACCCTAACCCCCTAAACCCTAACCCTTGAACCCTTAAGCCCTAGACCCTTCAACCGTAAACCCCTAAACCCTAAAGCCTATAGACCCTTACCCTTAGACCCCTAGAATTATGTCGTCCGCATCCTATCTCCTCTTGGGATTTCGGGATATGAATAAAACGTGGAAAGAACGTGAATACAAACATGAAAAAAACGTAACGGCACAGTCATAACTCACAAACAAACGTAAAAGAAACGTGAAAAAAACGCACAAAAAAGGTGACGGCCCACAAACAAAACGTAAAAAAAACGTGAAAAAACGCACAAGAAAGGTGACGGCCCACAAACAAAACATACCCGGAAAAGCACAACAGAAGCAACAGCGCAAAACAAACGCAAGAACAGCAGTGGCATCAAACAGATATAATTACCCTGCAAACAGAGGCTCATACAATGCACGACCGAATGAGACTGCATGGCGTAACAGTGAGAATGCAGGGAAATTTGATTCGAGATCCAACGATGTAGTGTTGTCAAGTAACATCAGAAACATTATTGCAGCGACTGGCCGAAGGGTGTGATCAGGCAAAATTGAGGCATGGCTCTGAAAAAGGGCCAGGTTTGGTCCAGGTTGGTTTGGGGCGGCGTCTCGGCGGGCCACGTTTTTTTCACGTTTGTTTTAGAAGCCTTCCGGACGCTGCCTTTTTCGGTCACTTTTTTGGCACGTTTTCAATCACCTTTTTTTCACCTTTTTTTCAGGTTTGGCGACTGCCCGGGCAGGTGTCTTTCACGTTTTTTCAGCACCTATATGGTCACGTTTGTTTCACGTTTTGAACACGTCTTCCTAGGGAAAACGTGAAAAAACGTGTATAGGCGCCGCAAAACGTGAAAAAAGGTGAAATAAACGTGAAAAAAAGGTGGAAAAAAGGTGAAACAAAGGTGTCCGAAAACGTGGAAAAAACGTGACGCCGGGAAGGGCTCCTAAAACAAACGTGAAAAGAACGTGGCCCGCCCAGACACCTCCCCAGCCCAGCCCCCCCCCATCCCCTTCCCTCCCCTCCCCGCTCCTCCCCATCCCCCCGCCCTGTCGACCCCTCCCTGCCCCCTGCCCCTCCGTCCCCCCCTGCTGACAGGGACAAAGACAGAGAGAAACCGAGATCTGAGATAGCGAGACAGCGAGCGAGAGGGAGGTAGCAAGACAGGGAATGTGTTCTTGTATAGGATCTTTTGTTGCTGCTATGTTTGCGTTATGTCTAGGTTTCTTCTGCGTTGTGTACAAGTTGTCCACGTTTATTTTATGTTTGCTCTACATTATATGCTTGCCTTAAACTTATTTCACGTTTTTTCAAGTTTATTTCACGTTGTTTTCATGTTTATTTCAAGTTTATATCAAGTTTATTTCAAGTTTTTTTTTTCAGGTTGTGTTTCACGTCTTTTTAGCGTGTCACGTTTTATACACGTTTTTTGTACGTTTATTTTACGATCTTTGTACGTTGCTTTTCACGTTTTTTAGGGTCGATGACTTTTAATTCACGTTTATTTTACGTTTTATAGATGCAGAAACCACACCAGTACTAGATAGTCTCGCCGACATAACCCTAGAACCTAAACTTCCTAAACCCTTAAACCCTAAAGCCTATGGACCCTTACCCCTAGACCCCTAAGCCCCGAACCCGGAGTCTTCAAAGCCCTCCCGACCCTGGGTTGGGCGACTTCTGTGAGGTGTTGCAACACACCACCAGGACCCCCTCCTCCCCAAGTGCCCTTTAAGAGCCCTGTATGGCCCTTAATCGTGGGTATTTATAGAATAGATAAGACGGTACTGTAGCTGGGTCTAGCTACATCCGTAGGGTTTTAGGTTTCGGGTTTTGGGCTTCGGATACTTGCTTAGGTCATGCTCCTGATCAACAACGTGGCGGGTCCCACGGTGTCCTTGATGCCAGGACCAGCATTCGCATCCCAAACTTTCAAAAAGGATCGTAAATCCTGCCTCTTACCTCGCTTCCAAACCAGGCTGTGAACCCTTCAACCCGTAAATCGTAAGCCCTAAGCCCCTAAACCCTAAACCCCTTGATACATGCAGATACATCTTGAGCGCTGCAGCTGCATTCTGGCGCCTTGGCTCCTGCCCTGCAGGTAATGTTAGGTAGCCGAGCCTCTTACGAAGGCTTCTTTGCCGTTGAATTTCCTGCGCTTCCCACTTTTCGTGCAAAAATTCGGTGAACTTTCGCTGCTATGGCGCTGTGCGCGCGATACAGGGCCGCGTCACCGCAAGCAAAGAGCCTTCGGGGCCCAAGGACCTAGCGATCACATACTCCCGTCCATCAACCCTACCCGGATGTTCAAGATATGCATCCATACCTACCTCTATAAATCTATATACATGCATACATCTGTAGGTATGTGTCTATGCCTGTGTATGTATGTATGTATGTATGTATGTACGTACGTAAGTACGTACGTACGTACGTACGTACGTATGTATGTATGTATATTTAGATATGCACATACATATTCAAGTGTTTGCATTTCTAAATTATGTATGTATATATATATATAGTTACAATATCAGAAGTGATAACAATAAAAGCTTATAGCAATGAGGATACAAGCTATCAAACATGCTGACAATATGATAGCAAAAAACTGTTATTGCTAATGATAACAATACTAATATCCATACTAGTAAAAAGTATTAAGAGTAATAATGTCAGTCATGAATAACAGTAAGACTGATCGTAGTATTAATCATAATAGTAACAACTATGAGAATAACAACAATCATAATCGCATTCGCAAAAATAGTAATTGTTATCATTACCATGTAGGCCCCGAACCATCCTCGGTTAGCATGGCTTGAGCGGTTACTTCCGTAATAGTAGTCTATATGGACCCGCTAAGCTACAGTTGCTCCTAATTACCATGTACTTGGATCTCAGGCTTTAACCAGTAGTAGAGTAAGTATGCTTGTGCCTTTGTGGGGTAGTATAATCCCTATAATCCTTAGAAACTTTCAAATCCCTCGGACAAGCAAGTCTAGGCCAAGGGGTTGCGTCGCAAATGAGCATTCAGACCATGAGGATTCACGTTTAGTCTAGAATGCCCGCCACCTGTATACCTTAATTCATCACTTGTATGTAAAGATCCCATACAGGTGCCTGGGCACGAAGGGTCTGTGCACGAAACTAACACCCGGACCTTGAATCTTACATGATGGGGGACCAAGAATCACCCGAAGCTTTGAAGTCGTTGCTGGAGAACTCTCTTCCTGCATTGTATGAGAGTAACAGAACACACCCTAAACCCATTGCACCGGACAAAAACCCAACCCCTACCGTGAAAGCCCCTAGAAGGGACCCCTCATCCTAATACCCTAATATAACCCTATATATACCCCTTCTGTAGTCTCATAAAGCCCCTGTATAACCCCAAAAAGCCCAGGTCCTGCAATGCCTCGTGTCTCTGGCGATTCTCAGACCGACCACGGCCAGACTCGGCATGACGAGCGCACCCCTGCAGATTTGGAGGATTGGACCGGGGGGTTGAGGTGTACACCCCTAGAACCGCTGGCACGCAATCCAAGCCCCTGCGGAAAAGAGGGCGTTTTGGGGCTCTATTCCTTGACATGTGTTCGGCAGGAGCCTGCGATTGTTTTTGGGTGGGGGTTTCAGGTTTCACAAAGAGCTTAACCCTAAACCCTAAACCAGCTTGGAGCCCAGGGTTAGGAGGTTACCAGAGAATTTCACGGGGACATCGAGTTCTCTACGGATGGGTCTGCGAGGCGTTCGCCTAGATCTGGGTCTGGTCACTTGTTGATATGTCCCTTACCTATCGGTGTCTGCGGTTTAGGGTTTGGGGGGGTTAAGTTGTAGGGTCGTTTGGCTCAATTTGGCTCGTAGGTTTGAGGGGGCTTCTAACCTCTACACACCCAACAAGACTACATTACATCGTGTTCAAAACTGTAAAATCACAGCCTCGAGGATTGTGATCGAGATTCAGGGCTTCGGTAGCTTGGTTTTCTTGAAGTCATGTGTCCCACTTCAATTCGAAGACGCCCCAGCAGGCTCAAACCCTAAACCCCTAAACCCTAAACCCCCAAACCATAAACCCTTAAACCCTAAACTGATACCAGCTGCCACCAAGGCTTCTCTGACAAGTAGCACCTTCGACGGCTTCGTCAGGGGGGCAGACAAAGTCCTAATCGACTTCTACGACAGGACAGCCTTTCGCGTTCCCTTCTCCACCGAAACCTTTTAACCTTCAACCTTGACATTGTGTGTTCAGTCTAGGTCCCTTCCGTGGCAGTTCTTACGAACGCCTCTGCCAGCGTTACGAAGGATTAGACACCGCATGGCTGTGCATGTCGCGGCAGCGTCAGGGTCCTGATGCAGGAAGGCGTCGTAGATCGCGGAACCACCAAGGCCCAAGGCCCAAAACTCGACCCGAAAGATAAACCCTAAGGGTTTAGGGTTTATTTATACACCCTAAGGCCTAAGGGTTTAGGGTTTATCCTACGGGTTTAGGGTTCAGAAACCCTCAGGGTTGAGGGTTTATGAACCCTAAAGGTTTGCGGTTTATAAGTATAAAATCTATAAAGGGCTTAGGGTTTACATAGGGGTTTTGGGTTTCGGGTCTAAGCCTAAGCCCTGCGAGCGCCTGCCTTCCAGGAAGATCGATGGCTGGGCAGAGCAGAAGCTCGTCTGGGAGACGTCTGGGAGTGTTACCCTAAAGGTCCAAGGGACCCAATAATCGGGTACTTTGGTGACGGATAGTATCATTCTAGCTTAATATATGGGAGAGTATATGATTATTAGGTACTTGGACGCTTAGGGTTAGGAACAAGCGACTCCGGATGGGGCTTACAGGGCTTAGGGCGTAGGGTTTTGAGTCTTAAAAGCGACCCCACTCCGGTTCAGAGCTTATGCGGGTTTGAGGTGTAGAATAAAGGGCTCTAAAGTGAGCGGATGAAAGGCTGCGGGTGTGGGTTTCGAGCTTCCAGAAGCTAAAGGACCCACACATGGGTTCGGGCGGCTCCCTGGGTTCAGGATTGCAGGCTGTTTCGCTTAACTCTCTGTGTTCTTCTTTGGCCGAGGAGCTTTAAATCTAATTTCCTACGGTTAATCTTAACCGTGTAAAGTAGTAGGATCCTGATTAGAATCCTTATTGTAACGATGCAGTGACTGTAAGGATCCGGAAATAGCAGACCCCTTGCTTCCTGAACCCACCCCCCAAATTCTCACTTAGGTGACGTCAAGTCGTGCGATCTTTGGTTCGTTGTGTGTTTTTGCTTCTTCCTCTTCCGGTTTTCGGGACAGGGGCCCCAGGGTTTGCAGGTTACTGTGTGGGTTTACATATTTACACGACGATTGAAAGGATAGGGATCTTAGAATTAGGCGAAACATAGCACCAGCACCCCCACCCGTTTGCCACCATCTGGAGCAGCAACCGCAAGGCACATGAACGCGGTAACACGACTTACCATCACCAAGACCATGTCAGCCCGCAACACAACTGATGATGCCGAAGAAGACCGAATAGTACATCGAAGGAGAAGAACCGCAACCCCCTCTCAGCCCTAGGGTTGACCTCTAGACCCGAACCAGTCTGAACCCTAGACTCTGAGCTATACTTTGAGGAGTATCGGAAGTACTAGAAACAGTATCCCCCTAGAGTCCCTATCGAATCCTATCGACTACTACAGCCGTTTTTGCCTCTACAGGGTCTCGAGATCCGTTGTAGCTCGGGATCCTCAATTTCGAAGACCTCGCTGGTGCGTAAACCCTATAAATCCGAAACCCTAAGCCCTTAACACCGAATGCCTTGAGGAAATCCGAGCTGGAGCAAGCTCTAAGACAGGCCTTGTTGCTCTCGTTTTAGGGGGTCGGTCTGGGGTTTCAGGGTTCTTGGTCTCGGGTTCTGGGTTTGTTGGCTATAGTAATTCCCCGGCCTTTTCAAGCCTTCAGGATTCTAGGATATTCTCGGGGGGAAGTCCTGTCCGGGGCTGCAGACGGAGGATTCGATGGTTGGAATAGGCCGTCTGTTGGGTCAGAACTCTGAGGCAACCGTAAGCTCCAATTCGCACCGATTTTGTCCAAGTTTAGCCGCTGCTACCTATGATGTACTTCGACCCTACACCTTAAACCCTAAACTGGCCCTAAACCCTAAACTCTACTCCGAAACCTCGAAACGGAAATCCCATCCAAAGGGCTGCTCCCTCTGGTCTCTCGCGTCCTTCCTTCCTGCTTGGAAAATGCCAACAGCAGCCCTTGCATCCCAAAGGCTCCATGCGCCTTAAGATGTAAAGATCGTTGCTCCCTAAATGCCACTTTTAAATGCCCAAACCCTCAACAACTGACATGTGAAGTTGGTTGTTTGGGGTTTGGGGGTTTAGGGCCTAGTTTTTTTTTCGGATGTTTTGGTATACCTGAACTTTCCGGCTGCTGGCAGGAGCTGGCAGAGAACCCCGACCCTTGCTTCGTATCTTCTTCTGATAGTTGTCTGGTGTTTAGGTGTCATGCGTTCTTCTTGTATTCAGGATTGCTCAACCAAAAGCCTCATACCTTGAAAATGGAGTGAGGTCCACCCTGAACCTTAGACCAAACACTAAACACTAAACCCTGAACCCCTAATCCTTAATCCCTAATCCTTAAATTAAACCCAAACCTTGAGCAAGCCTTGCATCTTCCAACTTTTAGGGCTTGGGGTGTCAGGGACTGCTGCTCAATTTCAAGGCAGTTGGACTTTTGCTCTGCTGCTTCAACATAGGGCTTGCCCGCGCGGTAGGTCCGGGACTATGGCAGTGATGTAGCTTTCGCCACGGTGGATGCGTCCACCGAGGAAGACCTTGCAAAGAGGCGTGAGGGGTCCAGCTGCTGCTTAAGAGCAGGGTAGCTTTGAAGCATCGTTGAACATGTAGACCCCTGGCCAATCCAGTCCTGTGCTTCCAAAAGCCTTTATGTTTGGATGCGTCTTATGGTCGCATTGCGGACAAGGCGTTTGTTCATCATGTTTCTCAGGGTCATACATATACATATACATATACACATGTTGCATACATACATACATACATACATACATACATACATATATATATATATAACTGAAGACTCCAAACATCTCTAAACCTTAGAAGCTTGAACCCCAGGCCCAACCCGGCCCTCCACCTCACAAACAGCCTCGCATACACTCCGAAACCAGTTCTTGAAGGCTGCACAATGCCACGCGGCGCCTGTTCGAAATGCAAAAACCCAAAAGCCCCAAGGACCCCGAAATGTGACGCGAAAGTGTCCAAAGGCCCGATTCCAAGGCCATTCCCTGCAAAGCTTGTGCGTTTGGCACAACATCTTTGGTTGCTGTATCGAGAGCCCCCCCCAACTGCCAGACCTGTGGCTCTCGCCTGTCCTGATAAGCCCTGTCCAATGTATCCCAAACTAGCCCACTCTGGTGAGGTACGTAGTAAGCGGAAGATTCCCGCAGCTCCTCTGGCGCCCCGGCTGAGACCTCCCCATGGTCTAGGATTGAGGGGTTTAGGTCGCCCCTGCCATTTTGGGCATCCTAGCTTCTCGCGCGGGTGTAGGATTTGGGCAGGGCTCCTGCGTTGATCTTTATATCTGCCGTCCGAGATATCTTTGAATGTGGAAGCGGAGCTCTGTGTCTCTGTCGACCGGCCAACACATTCCTGACAGCCTTCAACGCCCAACTTGACGCCAACCCCCCATATGCCCTCAGCAGGGTTTGGACCGCTGAGGAAAAACCAACACCCCGATTCTTTTCAGTAAATCCTGAACACGAAACCCGCATGGCCTGCGATTTGACCCAACGACTTAAACTTTCAACTCAAAATCTTCTGCCACGTCTAGGGGCCTGATTAAATCCCTGGACCCTAATCCCTGACTAAGTTCAAGAGCAGGAGCAGGGATAGTGGGTTTTGTTGGCGGTCTGAATAACCCGAGCAGGGTTTATCATGGGGCATGCAAGTTTCTAGGGGAGGTGCTTGTGGGCTTCATACGGCTTCATACCGTTTTAACAGTGATTAGGTTAAGAGATGTTCAGGCATTAGTCCGTTGATCTCAGTTTGTGATGTGTCGAAGGGGGTGTTGTCGCGGACCGAGAGAATAGACCGCATATTTGTGGTGGGTTCTGACACTCTGAGGGGACTGCAGTGATTGCAAGACAAACCTTATGCATGTGTGAGCATCTTCGGCGTGAGGATGCGGATTTTAGGTTTCCATGCGTTTGGTTTAGGGCGGAGGCCCGGTAGTCAGAAGAATTGCTAACACAGCCCCGCTACTGGTGATTGAGCCTGGTGGTCTAGACAACATGAAAGCCTTGATTCCTTTACTATGCCAAAGCCGCTGACCATAGATTGATCCCCAACCATGGCCATGGTCCTAAACCCTAAACCGGTTTAGCTAGGGTGTAGGGATAATGCAGGGCTTACAGGGTTTGGGGAGTTCAGGGTTTAGTGGCCCATGGCTGCCTCCAAGGTTTACCCACGGTGAGCCCACACAGTATCACCGCACGCTGCGGACTGCGAAGGATCGAACGGACCTCCTCTCCGATTTTAGGGTTTAAGTTTAGGGTTTTGGGCCCTCTCCGATTTTAGGGTTTTGGGTTTGAGATACGGGTATTGTCTTGAACATTCACAATTACAGCTTTGAGCCTTAAACGGCTTGAGGCTTGAAGATCGCTCCTGCCACTTTGTTTACAGAATGCAATTCCTTGATCAGCTGTCTTTTCCCTTGCACACAAGACTTGGGACCTCGCCCTTTCTAGCCGTTGCTCGGCAAACCAGCATGTTATTTTGTAGGATCTGCAATTATCGAAACAGGCTGTGAGTCTCTGGGTGCAGTGTTTCAGGTATAAGATAGCCCGGGGCACCAACCACTAGAAGCTAAAATCCCAAATGCCCAAATCCCTAAAGCCCCCACACCACCAAACCTCTAAACCCTATATTAATCTACGTGAAACGCCCTGAACCCAAAGGCCCGAATACACCCAAAATTCTCTAGTCTATGGATCCCTTCAAGGAAGCTTGAATTGGAAGCTTCGGAAGGGGTCAGCCGGAGTGCAAGCCCCCCGAACCGGGCTTGAGTTTCAGACTTCAGAATAGCATTGGAAGCTTGGAGGTGCTCGTTTAGGCTTTAGGGTTTAGGGTTTGGTCTTCGGATTGGGTTGAGCTGCCTGTTTTGATTTATGTCGGAGTGCCCGGCTGGCCCTTTAGCCATTCCCCCTCAAAAAGTCTGTACAGATGCTTTGCCATAGTGGAAACGGACATCGTGTCTTTGCCACCCCAGAATGCAGGTCGAATCACTTTCCCAATGTTATGGGGCTGTTTATAGTTCTCCAAACCCTAAACCTTTTACCACAAGCCCCAAACCTTGAGCCTCCAAGCCCGAAGCCCCAAGCCTCAAAGCCCTAAACCCCAAACCTCAAAGCTCTAAACCCTAAACCCGGCCGATACTTCCGAGCGCGCCAGGCCATGGCAGACTTCGTTTTAGCTTTGGACCGAGAGCCCATGATGCAGGCATACGGTTTAGGGTTTAGGGTATACGATCGGCATGGAGTTTGGACTTCTGCACTTCGGAGGACCAATGTAAATGTAATTTCAAAGCAAAGATATAGTGGTACATACATACATATCTAAACCCTCCAAAGTACATACATTTCTACATACATACGTGCATACATGCACAGGCACTTACACATACACGTACGACATCCATCCATCCATCCATCCATCCATCCATCCATGCATACATGCATTCATACATGCATTCATACATACATACATACATACATACATACATACATACATTATGTGAGTTGCACAACTACATATGTATGTACATACGTACATACGTACGCATGTATATATGTATGTAGGTAGGTAGGTAGGTAGGTAGGTGTGTGTATATGTGTGTCTGTCTGTCTGTCTGTCTGCCTGGCTGTCTGTCTGTCTGTCTGTCTGTATGTATGTATGTATGTCTGTTTGTCTGCATGTACGTATGTATGTATGTATGTATGTATGTATGTGTTGTTGCCGTGTATATACATATACAGATATAAATTTTTAAATATAAATATATATATATACATGTGTGTGTAACATTTGGTGTGTATATATGTATATATATACATATGTATAATTATATAGGGTGAAAGAGAGCGCGAGAGAGAGAGAGAGAGAAGATTGTTTGGTCGCTGTTGAGCCGAAGGGTGGGGATTCAATTTTGCATGGAGGGACTCCAGATTAAAGTCTGTGTATGTTATAATACATAATACAACTTAGACGCCGTCGCCACTTGTACTATGTACGTGTGACTGCCTATGACCCTTCCAGTGTAGCCTGTATAAGCAGATGCTAGCTGAGAGCCCGAATTTTGGCCGAAGGCCATTGGATCCTTCGTCCTTAGTATGAGGATGACTCGTTGTAAACAGTGCTGAACATGAAAGCCCTGACCGACAATCGGATGTTGACATTGACGGGCAGACGGAAAAGCGCCTTCAACTAAGCACAGCAAACGAAGACCCTTTTTCTCTACTATACCCTAAATACCCATGAGAGACCATATACCCCCGCTTGAATTTGGGTGTACAAGGAGGGTCCTGGAAGCGAAGGCGCAGCCCTAAGCCCTAAACCAGGTGAAGAGTGAGCAAGAAGCATCTTCGTCCTTTAACCGCGCCGTCTTCGGGAAAGTGAAGCATCCTGGCACGCGAAAGCGTTTGAGGGGGCGACTTTGCAAGGGTTGTATAACGCCTAACGAAGGGTTGTTCTAGGTTTTTGTGCTTTATGTGGTGTTGTCATTATGAGATTCAGCAAGGAATTCAAAGGATTTTGGTCTAGGCTTCATAACGGCTGTAGAAGAGGATTAGGCGGCTTGCAAGGGCTTGAAAACGGTTCTGAAATGCTACCTTCTGCATAGTAACGGGTCGAAGTTAAGAGATCTTTCTTGAGCCTCGACTACACATTGCAGGGCTCGGCTTTCAACTTGGGGAAGATGCATTGAGGCGTGCGTTTCAAGAACAGAGTCCACCTTCAGGACAGAGGCAGGCGTCGTCAGCTTCGCCACCCATGGCAAGACAAAAGCCTCATCGCCTAGAATGAATGCCAAACAGTACCCTTGAAAATAGTAGATGGTTGAAGGTTGAAAATAGTCATAGCGGTATATAGCAGGATTAAGAACCCGAACCTCAAACCCGGAACCCCAATAGTGATGCTGTTGCCATCGCACTAGCTTCGCAACAGCACATGGTGCCCAAGTATGGAACATCGCTTTCACCATCACCATCATCTTCAGCACCAGCACCAGCTACACCTGGTCCATCATCTTGCAGTCGATGGTGCTCACAAGGCTTGTGGTGCCACAATCCCAACATTAATTGCAGCTACTACCTATGCTACGGACCAGGATAATACCCTCAGCTACAGTAGAGCAGAAGAACAGTAGCAGACTATTAGAAGGAAGCCACACCCACAAACCGCTAGACTAGCAACGCGGGCTCGTTCTAGCTAGGTGGGAGGCAAAAATCGCCAGACTATTCGCAGCAACTACGTTGAGGAATCTTAGCATGTGCCAGCAAACACATGCGTATGTATGCACGCACGCACGCACGCACGCACGCACGCACGCACGCACGCACGCACGCACGCACGCACGCACGCAGGGAGGTAGGTAGGTAGGTAGGTAGGTAGGTATGTATATATGTACGTATGTA
>CAJNJA010089475.1:7726-19946 GCA_905231915.1 Symbiodinium necroappetens
ACCCCTAAACCCCAAACCCAAAGGGGGCTTCCCTCTGCGGGTCTACTGCCCCTGATTCCGGGCTAGTGGGGGGCAGTCTCGGAACCTGGATTCCCTTAATGGTTCCTTTAATGGTTCCCCTTAAGGGTTCCTTTCAGGGTTCCTTTAAGGGTTCCTTTAAGGGTTCCTTTAAGTGTTCCGTCAAGGATTCCTTCACTGCTGTTGCGAAGTGGCCGGATACTTCCATTGCCGCGCTGGCTTTGTTTTGTCATGCTGGTGCCCCCAGGATGCCAAAGATCACCCCGAAACGAGGGTGTAGGGTTGAGGGTTTAGGGTTTAGGGTGGGGTATCACCCCCCCCTTGGCCTAATTCACCACTGGGAGGGGTATCCCCCCCAAGCCCTAGTTTCGGTGAATCAATCTGTTTGGGGCCGTGTTTCCAGCAATAAACAATCTGGGAGGGGGGAAGGATGTTCGACACCTCACGGTGTTTTTTTCTGTTTCCCGGCTGCTGCATGGTTCGAAGACGGTCAGCAAGCATGGAGTGCCCGGAGAGCACTCCTCTTCCCTTCAGCTGCTTGGTCAAACTGAGGGTGTGCTTCGAAAGCTTCGTTTGCGAGAATCTGTCCATATGCCTTTGGCCCTTACCTCCATCGCCCCTATCCAGGGCGTGCATGGATGCAGCGAGCCGCTGCAACCCTGCAAGTGGGACGAGAAGTACGCATGCTGGCGTGCGAAGTGTGCCCCAGCGATCTGTGGAGCCCAGAAAATCTTTGTTTTTGCCACGAACCTTTCACAGGCAGCATGACCTCCTTCCATGCCGACGGCTCTGTCCGCAAGTCGTGGCATGACACGTGGAGGCGCACCATGGAAACAAGATATTCAGTTCGTTCCGCCAAATCTTGGGTGCCTCAGGTGTGCTGGGATGTCGAGCACTAGATGGCCGCCCAAGGAGCTGCAAGCTCGGCGGCGCACACCGGAGGCGATGCCGTTCGTTGACTCCGCAAAGCCGTGTGCGAAACTTGATCAGGCGACTGCAGCAGAGGCATCTGGTGTGGGGCTTGCGGCAGCGGTCCCTGGGCTTCAATAATAAGATTGCGATCAGATCTCCGGCGAAACCTGTTCAGGCGATGCTGGTGGAGACTTCTCCGGAGGGCCGCCGCGAAGCGCCGGAGCCGATGCTCTCACGTGGCTTCAGGTTGAAACTGCAGTCCTGTTTGCGAAACCTGGTCAGGAGATGTCGGCGGGGATGTCCCGGGAGGGACCCACCGCAGCAGCGGAGGCGACACCAGGTGGTGGTTGAACCGAGCCCACTGACCGTGGAGTCGATTGGTGAGCCCCTGTCGAAGAAGTCCAAGAAGGCGCCGGTGGCCAAAACATTGGCGTACAACTTGGAGCTCGCAGAGCTGCAGAACCACACCGGCGACAGCGATGACGACAAAGCAGAGCTGTGCACCGCCCGAGCCCGAAAGCTGGTCCCTTGGATGTCCGAGTTCGTGTGCCAGACCCGGATGGCCGAGGGCTTTTTGAGCAGGGCAAAGATTCACCAGGACGGTCAGGGCCTCTCGGTGTACAACAAGCTCCAGCACGAGTTGGGCTAGGGCAGCCCAGCAGCACACGCAAGGTCGACAAAGCCGCTTCGCAGCATGGAGCACTTTCGCCCACCAGACATCCAAGAAGTTCAACACGGAGGCATGCAAGAAAGACGGCCACGAGAAGGAACTGGTGCAGGCGCCAGACCACTTTCTCCCGTACGGCGTCTGCTGCCCCCTCTGTCCTTCTGGATGCCAAGTCCTTGCAGTCCGCACCACGGCAGCCAGCAAGCCCAAGTTGGCCGTGACTTTGGATGTCTTTCGTGGCAGCGTGCTCCGCAAGAAGTACATGACCCGATTGTTTTCCACGCTTTTGCCGGCAAGGGTGGTGAAGCAGCTGCGTGTGGTGCTCTTGGATCCGGACACCAGTGTCGAGGACGAAGGCTCCTTCGTGACATTCCGATGCCACGCTGCCGGTCTGGTCCTGACGACCGACCCTCACGACATGGAAGGCCGTGAGCTCTTCGAGGTGTCTCCTGACTACTTCCGTGTGTCCACGGATGCCACGTCTCTCTGCGTCCAGGTGCATCTGCTTGTCGTGAAGCAGCTGCTGAAGTTCCAGGCCCGGAATACAAGCCTCCGGCAGAGAAGGGCGACAGCAAAGCGTCCAAAGGCAGCGACAAGGCAGGGTCACACAGACCAAACTCCCTCGTTAGCCTTTCACTCGTCCTGACGTCACGGCGCCACCAGGTCAGCCAAAGCATCGCCGCCTTCAGCGAGCTCTCTTTCGGGAAGTCCAAGCCCGGGCTCAAGGCCATGGCCGAGTACTTCCAGCACATGAGATCGCTCTACGAAGAGACACCGGGTCCCTAGCAGCACTTATGCGCAGTGTCGGTCGTGTGGCCTTGTGCTGCTGCCTGCCCCTGAGCTTGCCTGGACGGTATCCTTGCTCAGGAAAGACTTGCTCGACAAGGATGGGTGCGTGCTCCGTTTGCCGACCAAACCTGCTTGGACTACGTTGGTCGACCGAGTGGGGAGCTTTTTCCTTCAGAGAAACAAGGCCAAGAACGGGGTAGACTTTGGAAGCTAGGTTCTCCTGCACTTTCAACGAGCAGCTCCGACACCTGAAAACGGGTGCGGTCGCTTCTGGGAGCTTTTGAAAAGCATCCAAAGTCATACGGATATGACGCTACCTCTGCCATCGACTGCCAAGTGACACTACAAAATGTGCCGCTGGTCTGGATGGCTTTCTTTTGCACAGGGGGATGCGTGGACGCGCAGCCGCGGGGAGCGGCTCTGAACAAAGGCGACAAAAAAAGAGTGCTTCGAGACACGAGGGTTGCAGTACCGATCAAAACCGCATGAGGGAATTGCGACACAGGAGGTCGCCCCAAATCCCAGAAAAAACACCAACCCCTCCCGATCCCCTAGCGTAAAACACCACAGACCCCCTCAGGCCTCCGGGCCGGTGAATTCCGTAGGGGGTGGTGATGGTGGGGTGTCAAGCAGGAATGCAATCCAGACATTGCTGGCCATGTTACTTGTGGGTACGGTATCCGCTGTAGCTAGTGCTACTGGTAGAGTTGCTCTTGTTGTTTTCCACCGGTTCTGCTGCTGCATACCTCTGCAACTCCCATAGGAAGCTCTGACAGCCCTGAACTCCAAAGCCCGGGATGCTAAAGCCTAAACCTTAGATGCGAAGACAGCACAGAAAGCCCTTAAAGCTCTAAATCAGAAAATCCTGAAGAGTGGCAAGCCTGAACCCTAAATCTTAAAACAGGGAGACGGATTGTTTATTTAGGGCTTATGCAGTTAGAGGTTTAGGATGCGGGGGTGTAGAGTGTAGTTAAGGGCTTGCTGCCAAGGTGCATGACTCAAAGACAGCACCACGATTCATCAAGCAACCCGGCTTCCGTTCTGGACGTCGTTTTGTGTCTTTAGTCGTGTTGCGCATGGTTTTTTTGAATACTAAGGTGTCCCTATATAGGATCCTGCTTTTCGAGGTCTAGATCAGAGCCTCGGAAAGTCTCTAAACCTGAACCCTGAGCATCCCAAAGCCCCGAACCCTAACCCCGAAGCCCTGAACCTGAAATCCTTGACCCTACACACACCCTAAACACTGAGCCCTACACCCGCAGCCCTGAACCCTAAATCCCAAAACAGTAACCGAAGCTGGAAGCCTGAAGCGCCGAAGAAAGTTCCACGCAACCTGATATAGGGAGGGGCCTTCATAATTACCTATATTATTCCGAGGGTTCCTTAAATTTAACTATATTATTAAGTTGGCCAAAACCCTATTCTAATCATTGAGGCCCCTATATTATGCTTCGCGGTAGGTTTCAGGGTATGCGGGGCTTAAGACGATCCTTGCTTTCTAGACTTACCAGAGGCTTTAGCAAGCTTATCCAGGGAAGTGGCGAACTGGTACTGACCTAATCAAGCAAATCATAAATCTGCGGAAGGTTCAGTTCGCGGTTTATTCTACATCCCTAAACCCTATAAAGCTTACAGCCCAGCCCGTTCAGGTTTCTATTCGGAGGGTTACAAAGCGGGTTCTGGAAGGGTTCAGGCTCTAGCAAAGCTGACGCTCTCATATACGGATTTCATAGTACCATGTCGAAGGCGCAAGCCGCCCTTGAACGCCACGACTGCAGGTACAACATGATGCAGTCACTACAGCTGCAGGAGGACCGTGCTTCTCTGAGTGTTAGGGTTCACCCATAGGCCCCTACTGTAAGTGGTTCCTTTTTGTGGTTTATATGTAGAATCCTAAAAGGTAATCCCAAAAAGGAACTACTTAGGGGCCTATGGGTAGGTTGTAGAGTTGGGGTGTAGGGCCATCCGGCTTTGGGGCTGTACGTTCAGGGTTTAGGGGCATGTGTCCGAAGGGCTCAATAGTTAGGGGCTCTTGCTTAAGGACCTCTAATCAGGTTCTGTTTAGGGAGGTTCATCAGGGCATGTAATTACTTCGTCAGAGGCATTAGGCTGCAGCGCGAGGCCGTCCTCAACTTTAGGGGAGCTACACGGTGGGAAGCAAGTGATGATGAGTTTGATCCTGGCGTCACGGACCCCCCGAGCTACTTCCAGACCAGCTTGAGGTCGTTGATTCAGGGCTGAGGCCGATGAGGTTCCCAGGCTCGTAGGAACGAAGGTGTGACCTCCCACATGGTGCAAAGTTGCTGCGCACGAGGTTCGTGCACGATTGACGATTGGCGTTTCAGAGGCAAGGCCTGGAAAAGGCGAGCCAGACTCGTGCGCAAGGCATTGCGGATCGGATCCGCGTCGCTCGGATGTATATGGCCCTGCGACAAACCCCGCAGTGTGCAGAGTGATTCCTCTCTTGTTCACATCGAAGCCACACAGGTGCATGAGAGCCATCGACGTGAAGGATGCATTTTGCGAACTGAGCATCGGGTGGTCGGGAGACACATAAAGAAGAGAGCCGATCGCTCCTCTGAACTTGGTCGCCTGCTGGACCGAAAGCTCTGCACTCTGCATTGTGGTCAAGAGACAAAGCTATCCTGTGAACATGGCGAGGCCCTCACTTGTGACCGTCAAGTCTTTCTTCAAAAACTTCAACGTCTCTCCTGGCTTGGACACTGCATTCGGCACCATACTTCTTCTCAAGCACCTCGACAACAGCATCGACCGAGGAAGCCCCGATGCGATGAGGTGTGCCTTAGTTTCAACCAGAGCCCTTACCTCTGCGTCGAGAAGAAAAGTTGACCCCCCGAGGTCCTGGAGCCCTAAGCCCTGAACCCTGAGTTTAGGGTTTGGGGTTTGGTGTTTGGGTTTAGGGTTTAGGGACTCAAGCCCCTATGCCAAACCCTTCCACAGCAGTGGTGGTTGGCTCCATGAGTTGGTCGATGACGGCCTGGCACTTTTTCCCTAAACCCTAAAGCTTCTTCCAGTCGTCACGGAAGCCTGGGTCCCGGAAAAAGAGCCGGCTGAATTTGCTTGCCAGTTTTCCCGCAACCCTAAAGCCTATAACCCTAAAAATCGCTGGCGGCTGCCGCAGCAGAAGACGGTCGAACGCGTCTATCTGCGAAGCGTCTTCAACTGACAGCAAGGCTGTAGGAACCCGCTAGAAGCGATTTTCAATTCCCAAACTGCTTGTTTGTAGCATGGTTTAGAATAAGAAGCCACTAAAAAGGTAGGTTTTGATGGGTTAAAATAGGGCTCTTGAAGAAAATGCCTGAGGTCGACGTGATGCCCCATAGACCCTACGATCCCATAAGTTACAGATGAATACAAACCTAACCTGCAAACATCAACACTAAACCCCAAACCCTAAACCCTGAAACCCCAAACCCTATTAACCCCCAAAAGCTTAATTCGTAAATCTTAAACCCCTAAACTCAAAGCTACAGAGTACTTCTGTGTTGAGGAGTCTTGGGGTCTTTTCGAAAACTTTAGGATGTAGTTCGGTTTAGGATTTAGGGTTTATAGGGTTTAGAGTTTAGGGAATTTATTGTTTATTGTCAATTTGGTCGAGGGTGGTTTTCGGGCTTTAGGTGTTTAGAGTGGTAGGGCTCCAAACCCAGAACTCTAAACCCTAAACCCCCTAAGCCCTAAACCCCCTAAACCCCCTAAGCCCCCTAAACCCTCAACCCCTAAACCCTAACCCCCCCTAAACCCTAAACCCTAAACCCCCTAAACACCCTAACCCCTCTAAACCTCCCCTCTAAATCCCCTAAAGCCCCTAAACCTTAAACCTCCTAAACCCGAATTTGCGGGTTAACGGGCAAGGCTTCAGGGTTCCAGGGCTTTCGATGGTCTCGGGGGGTTTAGGGCTCGGTCTAGGGTTCGGTTTAGGGTTCGGTTTAGGGTTCAGGGCTTAGGGCTTTAAAGGTTTAGGGTTCGGTTTAGGGTTTAGGGTTTAGGGCTTAGGGGTTTAATGGTTTAGGGTTTCGGGAATGGGGTTTAGGGTTTAGGGCTTCGGGGTTTAAGGGTTTAGGGTTTCGGGATTGGGGTCTAGGTTTAGGGCTTAGGGGCTTAAAGGTTTAGGGCTTAGGGGTTTGGGGTTTAGGGCTTAGGGGTTTGGGCTTAGGGTTTAGGGTTTAGGGTTATACGGTTCAGGATTTAGGGGTTTATGGTTTAGGGCACCAGGAGATCTACGATATGGCACAAGAGCATTTCGATTCCGTCGCTGTGCAACTGAAGGAAGTGTGGCTTGGCTTTAGATGTCCGAAACCCTAAATCGTAAACCCTAAACCCAAAGCCCTTAAACCCTAAACCCTAAATCCAGAGGTTAGAGGTCCCGGATCTGCGATTGCCGCAAGGTTGGGGTTTAGGGTTTAGGGGTTGAGGGTTTCGGGTTTAGGGGTGTAGTAGAGTGTAATCCAACGGAAACCGACGTGCATGTGAGTGAATTTGTTGCGGTTTCTTTGAGGTTTCGCATTCAGGATCGAGGACTTTAGATTTCCTTACATATTCTGGGGAAAGACAGGGTGTTGCAGCTACGGGTCGGGTAGTGTTTAGGGTTAGAGCCAAAGCCACGGCATTTTAGGGGTGTAGGTTGTAGGAATCAGGGAGAATTTGAGGTTGCAGGGTTTTCTCCCAGACCCGGCCTAGGCAAAACGGGACAGTTTGCGGGAGCTTCTTGACGATTTCATGGAGTGCGACTGAACGTGTTTGGACATGCATGTGCTGAGAGTTTAGGTTTGGAGCCGCGAGCCCGAAACCAATAACCCCCAAGCCCTTACGACTTATGCCGCTAAACCCCATGACTCGTCCACATAAAGAATGCTCAGGTTTCAGGGTCGCAGGTTGGGGTATCAGTATATAGCCAGAAAGTCTATGAGTGGCTTAGGGATACTAGGTAGCCCCTCAGTGATAGATCTTGGCGGGTCCAACTCCAAGTCGAGGTCCAGATGGAGTCCAGGGTTGCTGGGTGTACATGGGTTTAGGGTTTAGGGCTTTAGGGTTTAGGGTTTAGGGTTTTGGATTAGGGTTTAGGGTTTAGGGCTTTAGGGTTTAGGGTTTAGGATTTTGGATTAGGGTTTAGGGTTTAGGGGTATCACGGCCCCCCAAGCCCAAGCCATCGTTTGCAGCAGAAAGGAAACCCTAAACACTAATTCCTTGAGCTTTCAAGCCCTACACCCATAACCCTGCACGGTTCCATGAGACTCGGAGAGACCTTCATAGCCTACTTCAAGACCCATCCAAAAAAGAATCGCACCTCCAGTTTCAACAAAGCCCCTTTTCAGAGCCACCGGCCGTCGAGAAACCCGAAAGTGCCAAACCCGAAACCCTTTGAGGAATCCTTATGCAACTCGGCAAAAGCCCAACCGTACCCTCAACCCTAGACCCAAAGCCCCAAAGAAAACGACGCTAAACCCTAAAGCCTAAACCCTAAGCCCTAAGCCCTAAAACCTAAGACCCTAAACCCTAAACTCTGAACCAAAGGTCGAAGTCCTTGCACAAGCTGACGAATACAGAAACTTGCTCCTCTCTCTCAGACTCAGGTCGGGTCCTCCCCTGGGTTTCTTAGGGGTTTCGGCTTTTGGGGGTCCTAGGTGCTGAAGGTTTAGGGGTGTTGGGGTTTAGGGATTTAGGGGTTGAGGGGGTTAGGGGTTTAGGGGTATAGGGGTTTCAGGGGTTTCCGGGGTTTAGGGGTTTAGAGGTTTAGGGGTTTAGGGGTTTAGGGGTTTAAGGGTTTGAGGGTTTTCAGGGGTTTAGGGCTGGGGCTGGAGAGGTTAGACTTCAGTGCCAGTGTTGAGGAGAGTTTTCCTGACTCAGGAGTTCGGTGGTTACCTGCAGTCTCCATTGTATTTCTTTTTGTTGCGGAACCTATTTATTTTGGATCCTATTCTTGGAACCCAAGAAAGGAACTACATGGGAGACTATAGGCAGCGCTCAGCATGGGTTTAGTTTTTAGGGTTTAGGGTTCAGGGGTACCTTTTTTTTTTTTTTTACTTTCGGGCGTTGAGATGCAAGGTTTCTGTTTGTAAAGCCCCAATCGATCACCAAAGTGATTGTAGTTTCAGGTACATATTACTTAGAGGTACAGTGATGTAGAGACGTATTGAACCAAGTTAATTTGAGATATTAGCATATCTGTACATTTATCTAAATCTGGGGTCTAGATCTAAATCCATGTCTACGTCTGTCTCTATGTCTACGCCTGTACCTATGACTGCAGAAAGCTTGTCATTATTTGTGCTGTGTTGGTTGTTTATTTGTTTGCATAGACAAAACACTAAACCTAAACGCCGAAGCATTTAGAGCCTTACGTGGCCCGAACCCGGCTCATCGGAGGGTTCATGGTGCGACCCAGAGTCACACCCCAGCCCCCCAGAGCTCGCAAGCCCCTGTCTGATCAGCAAGGTACCTATCAAAAAAGGATTGTCCGAGGCTTAAAAACCCATAGTCTAATCATTAAGGTTCCTATCAAAAAAAGGCTTGTAAAGCCCTATTGCCTCCTTCAACAAACCCTTCCACAACCGATCTCCCGTGGAGGTGACGAGCGAGGGAATGAAGTGCAGCCGCTTACGAAAGCTGAGCCTGAGGCGGCGACGGAGGCATCTCTGGGGTGTACTTAAAGGTTCATGGGACTTAGAGTAACTAGGGTTATAAGTAATGTAACTATCCTTATAATTACTTATAATCCCCAATTCAGGTACTTCTAATAGCTGTACCTATTCAGTCCCATGAACCTCCAAGTATCTATAATGGACCCTCAATTCTACCTACCTTCATCCCACCTTTTGGGGCAAAACTCGGGCGCAGACTGAGGCTTTTTTGGGGTTTAGGCTCTAGGGTTGGTGTGACTGTTAAAGGGCTGTCTAGGGTTTAAGGTTGAAGGCTTACGGCTTAGGGTGTAGGTTTGCTTTTTCTTTCCGGTTTAGGGTGTAGGCTTGAGGTTGCGAGGGTTTAAGTTCTTGTTTGATTAGTTTTGGTCTTGGAGAAGACCGCCGGAATCCAGCAGGATGTTTGTGCGCTCTTGTTTAGGTGTCGTCGTAGCAACTGCCGGCTCTTGTAGTAGTGAGGTTATACCCTGTGTGGTTGACTAGCTGTGTCTCAAGTTTTCTATTTCATTAAAGCCCTAGCCCATACCCGAAGGCTTTGAACAGAACCCTGGACTAACATTACCACAGACAGCCTGGAACGTCGAATGCCTTCATACGGAACGCGCCTTTAACCTCGGTTGCATTGGGGAGACCCCTTAAAAGGGACCCTTCTTAACCCTACTTATGGCTCGCTTCAAGGGGACCTTAGTGAGAGGGTCTATATCTCCAAGCGTCTCCCTAATCCTAACTCCACTTTAACCCCTGGATGAAACGCCGAAGCCGGGGGACCTGAGAAAGCGGGAGATATGGGGTCAGGGTTTAGGGTTTAGTAAGGGTTTAGGGTTTAGGGTTTAAGGGTTTAGGGTTTAAGGGTTTAGGGTTTAAGGGTTTAGGGTTTAGGGTTGCGACTTGGGGTTAAGGCCTACCGGATTTGTAGCCCCCCTGCATCCTAAACCGGAGGAGGGCCAGACAACATAAACCGAGCAAGGAACGACATGTTCGGACTCGTCTTCTTAGGACCCGAAATGAGGCACTCACTTTGGTTCCAAGAGACCAGCAACTGAGCCCTGATAGCCTGCAAACCGAAGCGCTAAACCGGCAAACATTTGCCGCAGAGGCCTCCCGACAGAACCCAACACGAAATACCCTCAAAACCCTCCTGGCACCGTAAACCCTAAACCCTAAACCCTAAAACCCTAAAGCCCTAAACCCTAAAACTCTGAACTCTAAACCCTAAACCCCCAGAAAAACTCGGCAACGCTTCTTCGGCCATGAGGAAAAAGCAGAAAAGGGCACGGCCTTCGAGCTGGAGGTCGTCGCCCTGGGGGTTTAGGGAGTTTAGGATGTATACTATATTTTGTTGATTCGATTTTTTGTTTCCAATGTTTTTTCGATTGTTTAGTTTCTTGGTGGTTTTGCCGGATCTCCTGTCTTTTTAAGGCTATCGGTGATCATAAATTTTTAGGTACCTTAACCCACCAGGCCCTACTTTTTTGCAGGGTCAAGAACCCCTACAAACAAGTGGGTTTTGGTAGGTTAAGGTAAGGTTTATGGTTTAGAGGGTTTAAAGTTGAAGGTTTTGGGGTTTAAGCTTTTGGGGTTTACAAGGGTTTATGGTTTAGGCTTTTTGTTGAAAGGGGGCCTAGTGGTCTAGGGTTTAGGATTTCGGGTTTAGGCTATTTCGGGGTTTAGGGTTCAGGCTTTAAGTGTGTGGGGTTTAGAGTCAAGGGTTTAGGATTCAGAGTTTAGTGATAAGGGGTTTAGGGTTTTAAGTGTTTAGCGTCAGGGGTTCAGGGTCAATGGTGTTAGTCGTCAGGGTTTACATCCCAACGGATTTTGCCGCATTTCTACTGTAGCATGTTGTGCAGGGTTTGTAGTTCGTCACGGTTTTGGAAGGTTTGGAGATTGGACTAGTGATGTCTTTCCCGTTGTATGCGGGTATGAAGTTAGTAGGCATAGAGAGTATGCTCGACTTCTTGCTGTCTTTATGAGTTGCTTTGTAAGATCTACATTACAAGTAGGTGCTCCAGAAATCCGGCATCCCTCTAACATAACCCAAAACCCTAGAAAGCCCCAATGTCCCTAAACCCTAAGCCCTAGACCTTAAACCCTAATTATGTGCGGTAAGAGGGTTTCGGGTACGGAGCGTCGGCGGCCCCGGGGCTACGAGCGGCTGCTGGCTTCAATCGCAGATCACCCTAAACCCTATAGGCCCTAAGCCCTAAGCCCTTATCCAAAGACTAAACCCCAAAACCTTAAGCCCCAAACTGTCCCCCATCTGCCGACCATCACAATCCCTAAGGGCCCAGGTAACCAAATAGTAGGGTGTGAAAGTCCAAAATCCACTCAGAGGATGGATTTAATCCACGGATTCGGGGGCCTACAACCCATGGGTACCTGGACCCTCTTATCACAACCTAAACCCTAAGCCCTATCTTCACACTCCCTGAAACTTGCCTTCGCAGACTGCCGCTGCAAGCTGGTTGAGTCCAGCGTCACGAGGAGCTGTTTGGCCCCCCCCCCCCAACGCCCATGATGTGACAGTTTAGGGTTTAGGGTTAAGGTTTAGGGTTTATGTGGGCAGTACGATCCCGAAACGCACGGGAGCAGTGCGGAGGATGGAAGGCATCATCTCCTGCGCGGATTTCTGCTTTACTCGCATAAACTCTAAACCCTAAGGCCTATACCCTCGAATGAGATCCCATACGGCCATACGGTTGATGGTATAAATCCTGCATTACCCATAAAAAGGATTGTACCATAATTCTCATAGTTTAGGGTCCTTAAGGTAATGCAGGTTTTATATATCATCAACACCCTAAACCCTAATCCCTAAAACCGTAAACCCTCGAATGAGATCCCATATGGGGGTTTCCGAATATAGGGGACCCTAAAAAAACTATCATAAAATAGTAGGATCCTTATTATAAGGACCCGAAAAGAAGGACCCTCAAAAATATCATAAATAGTAGGATCCTTATTATAAGGACCCCAAATATCATAAATAGTAGGATCCTTATTATAAGGACCCCAAAATAAGGAACCCCCTGCAACCCTAAGCCTGACGCCTTAGCTTTGGGGCCTTCGGGGTTCGGAGTCGGGGTTTAGGGGGGTTTAGGCGTTTCCGGGTTTAGGGGCTTTAGGGTTTTAGGATAGAGGGTTTAGGGTGTAGGTTTGAGGGTTAGGGTTTAGAGTTTAG
>CAJNJA010089486.1:0-19946 GCA_905231915.1 Symbiodinium necroappetens
ATTATATTATATTATATTATAGTATGCTATATTATATTATATTATATTAATATGTATATTTATATTTATATTTATATTTATATTTATGTTTATATTTATATTTATATTATATTTATATTATATTTATATTATATTTGAATTTATATTTTTGATACATTTTATTATATTATATTATATTATATTGTATTATATTATATTATATTATATTGTATTATATTATATTGTATATATATATATGTACACCCTAAATCTCGCTACTACTACCGCAGATAGGGCGCTTCTTCACATCACCAGTCCAATCGGGTGCGGTACCAGAGTCAATCAAACCTCTACTTAAGGGATCATGGCTCTCAGTAAGACGAAGGCAAAGCCAGAGCTAGCTGTAACCTCAATGAAGGCACCAGTAACCTTTTGCACTGATCCGCCAAGTACATCAAAAAACCTCCATAGAAAAAGCTGCTAGATCCTCTAAAACCCGAAAGAACCGTATATAGCCGTGGAGTAGGAACAATCCAGCTGCATAACTCCTTCGAGGGGATGGTAGTAGGAATCCTACAGTGATCGGGTCATAAAAGTACATCATATCAAACATCAAAAAGTCTATTGACGGCCCCCAGGCTGACCCACAACATCCAAATGCTAAGCGCAACACCGCTACCTGCGGTTCTGGATTTAGGTTCGGATGTCCTGAGATAGGGGCCCGTAGTCATTAGACTACGGGTCAGGAGCAAATTACTAGTAAACAGTTGGACCTTTGTAATCTGCGGGGTCCAGGGCTTAGGGCTTAAACCCTGAACCATACACCCTTCTTTCCGGGGCTCCCGGCAAGGCATGAAGCAGCTGAGCAAACTTTGGCTGCAGCGGCGGAAAGGTCAGCCTCTTGCCACAAATTGCGTGTCTTTACTGTGGGTTTCAGAACATGAGGGAACCTTGTAGCAGTAGTGTCTTCCAGACTGAGACGAAAGCCTAGAAGAAGTAATCCCAGTTTTCAAGGAGCCCCATGTGGCTGAGGAGGGTTCTCCAGGAAGTTGTGAGCATTAGCATTCCCTCTTTAATATTTGAGCTTGGACGAGCCCGAGCAAACAAAGAAGTGGGCAGAGTAGGGGCCCGGGCAGGTGCATGTGCTGCATGTGTGTTAGGACAGTCTCTGAAGTCTTGAGATGTGTGACGCGTTTGAGCCATTGCAGCGTGCTTGCGAGCTGCGTGTTTTGGGTTGAGTAACAATTGATCAGGCCATGAGGCTCGAGTGAAAACATGGTTCGGGATGTTCTATCACATACGGAAGCCCCTTCAAAAACCGCATAAAGCCCAACAAATTCGATGATGCACTAAATCCTTGTAAAGCGACTATACAGTCTTCTAACCCCTTGAAAGCCCTACAAACCGCTGTGCGTCCTCGGTAGTTCCCCATGACATAGAAAACGACAGGAGCCGAAAAAGAAACCCACAAAAATCCTTTCAGAACCGTATAACTAAGATCCCCCTAAATCCTTGAAAGAGTCTTATGAGAACCTTAGAAAACCCTATAAGACCTTGCACAAAAAAGATATAGATCCCCTTAAAGCACTGTAACGCTCCAAATAAGCAAGTCAAGAAACCCTGTGAAACCTGATACAATCCCTACGACAGACATCCCCAAACCCTACAAAACCTTTCAAAGAGACAGTCCTAAACACTAAACCCTGAACCCCAAACCCTAAACCCTACAAACCCTTCTCAAGAGATAGCCATCTGCCCTGAAACCTAAACCCAACCCCACACCCCACACCCCAAACCCTAAGCCCGAAAGCAGAACCATCGAACTTCGAGGCAGTCCGTGGCCCCGCACAAAAAGCGGCTACTCTCGGAGCTCCCATCGGCGCCTTCGCTTTCGGATTTTAAGTCTTAGGGCTACCAAAACGGGCGCTAGAACGGTTACTGCAAGGGCTACAAAAAGAGGTTGAAGATTTTTGCGTCAGGGCTTTAGGGTTTTAATGTCTCCGCGGCTTAAAGGTTTGCATTGAAGGGATAAGGGCTTAAGGCTTCAGGGGTCTTGCTGAGGCGAGCTGGAGGAGGGGCATCTTAAAGTTCGGGGTTGCTGCAATGGGGTTTGTAGTGCTTTGTCAGGGTTGTGTAACGGCTTCTTAGAGCTGGGGGTATCCTGAGGTGGGGGTATCCTGCTTAAGGCACATTTTCTCTAAAACTGGAAAGCCTGCGTGGCCCTAAGTTGAAAGCTGAATGCCGATGATGTTGGTGAGTCGAGCTCCCGTTCGACCGTCTTGCCGTGATGGTTGCCATGACGATAACGGCGATTTCGGCGATGGTGACAAGCATGAAGTTGGTCGCGAAGACAATGAACAAGGAAAAAGATGACTAGTATCAAACCAGTAGTAAACCAAAACAGCACCAGCAATATTTGCAGTTACTTGCATTCACATGTACGATAGCTATGAGAACACGAAGGCAAAGATCAGCAGCACAAAACTAACTGGTGCTAGTCCTGCTCCTACTCCTCTCATAATCCGACGGCGACGACGACGACGACTACTACCACTGCCACTACTACTAGTACCACTTCCACTACCACTAGCACCTCCCACTCCTGCTCCTACTCCTACTCCTGCTCCTACTGCTACTCCTACTCCTACTACTCCTGCTCCTAGTCCTACTCCTACTCCCACTCCTCCTCCTGCTCCTGCTCCTGCTACCCGCTACCTGCTACCTGCTACTGCGACCAGAGTGATCACAACTATCACGCTCGTAAAAAATTATACACACTTGTGTGTCTGTGAAGCGCTCCGCCTCGGCGCGCCCTGAGCACCAGCGCAGCCAGGTCCTGCTTGCAGGATCTCACATGCGGGTTTGCGTTTATATTGAGGTTTATGAGAGCTGAATGGTGGTAAGGGTTTCACGAGTTCTCTGGATGCTGATAAGGTTTAGGGGTGCCGACAAAGAACCCGGCGCTATCTCTTAATAAGGAGTATCGGACTGAGTATCAAAGTAATACCATTATTAAAACGCAAAGCTGTTTATCCGTCAGCGGTCTACACTAAGTACGGGCTATAGGGGTGCGATGCCAGAGGGCTTCAGGGTTTTCGGGATAATTATTGTTGTGTGGTCAGTTTTAAAACGGCTCTACTGGGTTGTATAACGGTTCTATTGGATTCTACAAGGTTTCTAAGAGGCGTTCGTGAGCTTTCGCGGTGTTTCTTAGGCAGCTTTGTAAAGTAGAGTTCATGGGCCATGTCAACTAGCGGGCCCATACGGCTTCTTTTTCAGACCATACACACACCTGAACCGCAACGTCTGCGGCCTCTGCCGCCCCCACCCCCAAGCCCGAACCCCTAAGCCTTAAACCCGTGAACACCTGAACCCTGACCCCCCAACGAAGATTGAACATCTTCTTCAACACAACAGGAGTAGGCTGCCCTGACAGACTCCATCAAAAACTAAAAACGAAAGACAAAATTGCAATCAAGACGATCCAACTGACAGGATGCATTGATTGCCATACGGAACCCGAAGGAGCCCCCCAAGGACAACACTCGAAGGATCTAGACAAAGCTAGCCTTAGCAGAGGCTTGGCAAGCACTCAACCCAAGACCCCAAACAATACCTGCCCACAAGGAAGGGGCGGAGCATTAAGGGGCCCTGAACCCTAAACTCGAACTAGGGAAAGCTACGTAGTTGATCCGGCGAGGTCGTAAGCAGGGAACCCTCTGGTGCAAATTTCTGTGAAAACACAAAAGTCTATGAAGTCACATAGGACCCAATAACCCCTGAACGCCTGTACGGTACGAAAACAGAACCCCAGCCAAAAGGGATCCCTAAACCCTATAAACCCTAAACACCCCAAAAACCCTAAACACCCGCAAAATCCCAAAAACCCTAGACCAAACCCCGGGGATCCCCAAACCTTAAAACCCCCAAGATCCGTAAGATCACCAAAATTCCGAAAAGCACCACCAAATGCTCCGACACCTCCTCGGCCAGGGCGAGGAAGCGCCGGGAGGACCTGACAAAAAGGCGGCTCAAAGCGAGTACCCCGTGGGGTTTTCAGTGTTTCTTAGTGTGTCTATTTTAGGGTCTTTAAAGATTATGAAATTATAAGGGTTTAGGGCTTTAAGGCGCCCATCACGATCTGATTTCAGAGATCCCTGCGCGCCCGCGAAAGTCTGCAGAGATCGGCTGTTCGAAGACCCGTGTGAGGGCACCCAAGCGTATGTAAGTCGAACACCAAGGCGCCCGGCAGCAGCGAGATGCTTCTGCACGGAGTCGACGAGCTTCACAAGGTCGCACTGGTTCTCTCGTTCGCCACACACCACGTCCAAAGCAGACTGGCGGTCGGGTACAAAGACAGTGCGGCCACTCCAGCCACTCCTCACAGAAGCAGCGGTCGTGTAAGCACGAGCAGCGAACTTGAAGATTGCCCGCAGCGGAGTCGAAGTTTTTCAGGGGAGACCGAGACCGCAAAGGAGCGTCGGAGGCCAAGACAAGGACAAACGATTCCTGCATGCTGTTGATGAGCTCGGAGACTAGGTCCGCCCACCACCAGGAGCCTTGCCTCACAGCCGTCAACTGGAAGACGAAGTTGAGCACTTAGATCAGCAGTAGCCTCACATGCCCAGGTGATGTGAGGTCTCGAAGGCTGTAGTTTGCCGCAGAAGCAAGTCCAGCAACCATGACCTTCATCAAAGGTCCCTCCAGCATTAAAGTGATAGCACGATCCTCCTGGTGAGTGCCACGAAGCCCAAGTCGAAAGACCTGGTGCATGGCGTCAAAAAGCTACGAGCAACACGAGCGGTCCGGGTCACATAGATCTGCCGGTAGTGCGTATAGTGCTGCCTCAACCACAGAAAGACCTATCGAAAGCCACCCCATCCAGCACGAAGCGAGCGAAGACGGCCAGCACGATCGCATCGAGACAGAGCGTCACCGGAGTCTCTGAGGCGCCAACGGAGGCCATGCAGCACAGCTTCAAGCTCAGGAGCTATCGTGCGCCACAGAAAGGTAGCCTCCTGGCGCGGGACGGTGTCCAACCACTCAGTGGCCGTGGCCGAGGCCCGCCAGGCCAACCGCAAAGCCCCAACATCACATGCAAGTGTGGTTCGAGATTCCAACCAATGGCTTCGAAAATGAGAACACAGCAAAGTACTTGCGGAACACCGCAAGGACTTCCGTCTTGATCAGCCCCAAGTCCTCCTTGCTCGCAAACCCCGCTGCCCAGGAAAAACAAACAGCTACAAGGGAAGCCAATAGCTGCTTGCAAACGGCTCCACTCGACCACGCAAGAAGCGAGCTCGGAGAATGGCCCTGCAGGATTGGTAATGCAGAAGTCGCTATTCACCATCGAATTCGGCTCTGATGCCCAGGATCCCTAAAGACTTGGCCATCTGGAACTTGAATTCATTAGCCAAAGCCTGAGGAGAGACGCTGGGAGTCCGTGCCACAACGAAGCACGTGTCACGAAAAAGCACCAAACCGAAGGCCCTGTCGTATGTTGCCGATCGTTGCAACGCCACCTCGAGGTCTTGACCAGCATTCAACTACAGGGTGCGATCGTCAATGTAAGCTAGAACCTCCCTGCCGCTGCGTGCAGCGTGCGACGGCGGCGGCTCGCTGCGTCGTCAGTCAGGCGGGCCTGGGTTGGTTGCTTCGCCAACGCGTACGCTCAGGTAGGGGCGTTTGGGTAGCTCTGCAAGCTTTCCGAACAGTGCACACGTGCCGCAATGCTGTTTGGGTCCGTGCCAAGTGGCCTGCCGAGGAGGTCTCTGTACATCAAAAACAATCGGGACACCAGCCTCGCAGCGCGGCCGCAGCCGCATCAGCGGCTGCCTGGGCGACCGAACGCACCAAATCCATGTCCGCCGCTGGGTTGCCACCAGTGCCCTTGCCACGTCCCGGGTGCCTCACCCCGAGTTGTGTAAGCGCACCACAGGTGTGACAAAGCAGCTGAGAGCATTGGCGACAAGGGACAACCCTGAGGGATGCCAACGCTAACACTTTCCTATGAGTCACTCATGGCCCCCGGGAGGGAGAAAATGTTCAGAGCCACTGTAGAAGTTGCAGAGCAGCTTCAAAATGGACTGAAGGAATCGAAGGTGTTCCAGAGATCTGCGCCGAACCGCATAGTGCACCGAATTGAAGTAGGATGCGACATCCAATTGCACAAAGTGGGGAGCACTGGCGCAAAATGCCTTACAGACTTGCATCAGCGCAGAATTGCACACATCCTCGTGCCGTTGCCAAGACTGCATCCACGGATGAAGCTGAGCCTGAAGGCATTTGGTGCCGCGCGCCAGAGTGCACTCGGTAAAGTAATGGGCCGAATCCTTTTTCAAAGAAGTGCGACCCTGGCACGTTTCCAAGAAGTAGGTAGGGACTTGGCCGGCGTCAAGGATAAAATGCCACAACCGAGCAGCTCGGAAAAAATCAGGTCCTTGAGGTGCCAGCAATCAGCACATCCAACTTTCGAGCTCATGGCCCTCATTGAATCCCGAAGATCTCCTGCCGAAATCTCAAAGTCAATCTGTTGCTCAGGAGATCGCGGCACCTCACAAAGCAAATAGGCAAGCAACTGGAAATGCGGAGTGAAGGATCGGTTCCACTTTAGTGTCCAAACCTGAGCTTGCTAAGTAACAGCAATGGCAGGGTGCCATCCATCAACGATCTCCTGCAAGTGGATCGCACTCCCACTCGAGGGCCTCTTCAGCTTTGCTTGAGTGTTGGTCGTCTTGGCAATCTCGTCGTGCAGGTCGGAAGTCTCGGAGCAATGGCCGCCTGAAGCCTCACGGCTAGCTGCTGCAGGGCCAGCCGCGCTTTCTCTGCTTCAGCAGCACCTGGAGCGCTGCTTTTGGCACTTGAAGCGCCCTGCTTCTCTTCTGCCCATGTCCAGCAGGCCCATGAGCAACGCCATGCGTGACGCCATGTGAGCATGCCATCCTGACGCCTACACAGGAGCCGCCTGAAGAGGGCTTCAATCAACATCGCAGCAGAACGACCTCCTACTTGGTCTTCTTGAAAAAACCGCAACACGGCAGCCCTCCCAGAAGAAGGTGCCATGTCACTATCACACAAAGATGTCCTTCGCCACCTAGCCCCAGCGGTGCCCAGTTTGGACCACGTGGAGGTGACGTCTTCGAGCCAAACTGGTTAGGGCGCCCAAAACGGAAAAGGAATGCTACGGTTGAGTGTTCAGGGTTGAGGGTTTGGGTCTAGAGTGCGGGGGTGCAGAAAGCTAGGGGTATCTTATTGTTCGTTGGGAGTCCTTAACCTGGGATACTATTACTTGGGGCTCTATCTCTATCACAACATTGCGACTGTTCGAGGGTACAACTGACAAGCGGTGCTATGTCTCACGACCTGGAGTCCCGTACACCCGAAACCTGGAACCCGACTGAGCCATTTCAAAAACCGTCTGGAACTGAATCGGCAACAGAGTGCAAACATCCAGAAAACTGGCCGGCTCAAAACCACCAGGAACGGTAGGTCACTTCCGGGGGAGAGGGGGGGAATGGGGCGCCATACATACATACATGTTAAGGTAAGTGCATGTGTGTGCGTACACACACATACATGAGGGAGCCCCAAAGAAGAACATTGCCACTGACTCAAGCCCTAAACCCTGAACCCCTTCTAGAACCCTGAAACTCCCTCATAACAACCATGTACAGCCCTTGCTAGAACCTTCTACCTAGCACACCGCAGAAACCCTGAAGCTCTCAACACCCCAAATCTAACACCCTAAACCCAAAAAAGCACATCCTAAACCCTCAAACTCTGAAGCCCTGAAACCCTGCATCCTTACGAAACCTGATAACCTTCGAAACCTAATAACCCCCTATGAATCTCTAACACAAACTCACACAAAAATCAGGCGCCAACCCCAAACAGAAAGCAGCAAAGCTCGATATCTCCTTTTACCACGCAATCTTTCGCGAGCCGCCGCAACGCTTTCTTCACCTCCGAGGTCTCCAAGCCCAGGGAACCGCCTGGTTGCGCCCGGTTCAACTTTTTCGATGTTCGTAGACGGCTTTGTTGTAGTTGTCTGGTTCTGCCTCGGTGGTTTTTGTTGGGGTTTGGAAGGGTTTTGACAGGTTGTTGAAGCTTTGTAGGTCTTGCCAGGCCATGGCCCATGGGACGGTCTGAGTAAGATCATATGCAAGGCAACAAAAGCTATGCCTGCTTATGACTTATTATTGCAAGTAAGGCACTGCCTAGCCTTGCCAACGAATGCCCCAAACCTTGCTTGGTAGATTCCTGCAGGTAATATTTACCACGGCTTCTTAAGGTTGTAATGCTTGGCATCGAGATGTTGTTTTTCGGGAGGGGGGAGGGGGGGTTCTGCAGCGGCAGGGCTTTTGTTCGAGGGTTCTTGGATCCGGCTGCATTGGCTTGGAGCGCTCGTGCCGTCTAGGGTTTCGGGATTACGGTTCAGGCTTCCGGGTTTAGAGTATACTTGAAGCATACAGTCATACAGGCAGTTCCTCTTAGAGGCAGAAAGTCTCCAACAAGAGCTAGCAGTACACGTGCATTAACACTTACACACGTCGTGTACGCACGTGCATGTGCAAGCGATTGCCTACCTAATCATATCTGTACTCCATACCTACATGCCTGCGTATGCACACATGAACGTGGAGAGAGATGTACAGATAAACATGAGTAGATGTCTTTGTCTCTCTTCTTTTCTGTCTCTCTCTCTCTCTCTCTCTTTCACTCGCTCTCACTCTCTCTCTCTCTCTCTCTCTCTCTCGCCCTCTCTCTCTCTCTCTCTCTCTCTCGCACTCTCTGTCTCGCCACCTCTCTCTGTGAATATAAATGTACACAGATAAATAAACAAATATACATATACACATATATACATATATATATATATTATCATTATCATTATCATCTATCTATCTATTTGTACCATGTTTCCGAAACATAAGTCTTGGCTCCTCCACTTTGCTCCAGCTCGAGCTCGAGCGCCTGGCGCAGCCGTGTCCTTCGCAAGAGCTGCTGCTGCTGCTGCTGCTGCTGCTGCTACTACTACTACTACTACTACTACTATTACTACTACTGCTGCTGCTGCTGCTGCTACTGCTGCCACTACTATTACCACTACTACCGCGACTGCTACCACGACTGCTACCACCACCACGATGCCGACGCCGGCGAAGGAAGTACAAATGAGAGACTGACGAGAGGGAATAGTTATGTCTGCTCAACTGTTATTATGGCAAGAGTGGCCACCTGAAACCTGGATACCCCAAAAGTACAATTTCCCAAAAGCCAGCTCATCAAGCGACCTCGGAGCCCAACGGCCAACTACAAAACAAGCTTATAACCTGAAGCCACCAAAAGCTACACCTTGTCTTGAAAAAATCGAAAACCCTACAACTACTAAGAATAATCCCAATCTCTTACTGCCCCACCAGTAACAAAACTGCCTAAACGCTGAACCTAAATGAACCCTCACAAAGACTGACGGCTCTTTCAGGCGAAGTACACGGTATCCCCATGAACTTTCTTACACTTACCCTTGCATGCTTCCCTGATGTCCTTTACTGGCCAGTTCCCTTATTGGACTCAAAGGCAGCGCTAAGTAAGACTCCGAACAAATGGGAACAGAAGTCCCTGCACAGTCCCTAGATTATTACAAATCAACTTACCCTAAAACCCTGGGACGAATGCCCCCGAAAAACATTTGGGAAGCCCGCCAGGAATGGCGCTTCCCCGGCTCCGCCCTGCTTGAGCCCCGCGCCTGTCGGTGCCCAGCGAAGCCACGATGTCGCAGGCCCGGCCACTGGGAACCCCGGACCTCAAATATAGTATATAATATAGTATATAATTTACTATCATGTAAAGTATAATGGCTAATCGCTTAGAACTTATGGCTTAAACGTGCTATCTTTAAAGTTTGGTGGGTTTTGTGCTTTGGGCTTTAGGTGGGTCCGGGGGCGGAGGCCAGCACATCCCCAGATCCAAACCCGTTTCTCCCCGCAAAGAACTCTATAAACAACATATTATGAGGAAGATCCAGAACCCTTAAACCACACCCCTGTCGCACAGAACCCCTTTTGCAATAGAATCCCGCAGGAATCCCTTAACTCTCAACTCCTTAGGGCCCTTATAGAAGCCTGATAAGGCCTATAAACGCCAAGACCCTAAACCCTAAACCAAATGACAACTCCCTGTGGCCTGAAAACCCAAACCCCAAACCTTTGTGAAGGCCTGTAGACCACTCCAACCCGTATCCTAAACCCTCAACTCCCTCTAAAACCCCTATGAAACCGCAAACTCACACCCAAACAGCCCTCCCCGCCGGCCCCCTCCCCCCACACACACACGCGCGCAAAACTACGATCCTCCGTCCTTGAATGATGATAGTATACTAGACTATACCCCAAAACCCAAGGCTTTTTTTGTTCCAAGGCCCCTGCGTCTGCAGGAGGTGTACGAGGGCACTCCACTCCAGCGCTTGGCCATCGAGGAACTCGGACACGAGCCTTCACCACGACCCCTAAAACTGTTTGGGGTTTAGGGTTTAAGTTTAGAAACTATCCCTACAAGGACATCGGTGTCAACAGCACTTGAAAGCACTTGCACTTAAACCTGCTAAGGTAATGTAATATCCCCATAAGGGGTGGGCGTCAACAGTTTATGCTTCTGCGCTTTTGGGATGCCTATTTACGTCAGCTTACAGAGACTTGTACGAGCGGTTATGCGGCTTTATGGAAATGTGAAACGTTTGGGCTCTTGGGGTTTTTTCAGGGCTGCTATCCGGTTTTTATGGCACCTATAGAGTTCTTATGGGCGTAAAGGAGAGCTATGGCTTTTAAGGTGCTCTTTCGGTTTCAAGCTGCGAGGCTTCAGCAGTTCTTTCTGCCCGGCTTGCATACGGGGCTCTTGGTGTTATCAGGTTTTCCGTGGAGTGAGGAGTCTAGGTTTGGGGCTTCGGGCTTGGCGCTTCAGGCTTTTACGCTGATTAGACTGCCTGTCTGTCCATCTCCATCTATCCATCTGTCTATCTATCTACCTCTCTGCTTACACACCATTATTTTCTTCTTTCGAGCTAGTTGTTCAACACCGCTCGTCGACAATTGAAGCGCGACGACTGCCACAAGAAATGTCTTATATAGGCGCCTGCATCATTAGAATAGAGTTTTGGGTTTTGGGCATATTCGAGTATACGCTTACATGAACTATGAGGTGATTATACTAAAACCTCTACAAAACCCATGCTAAACCTAACTGAAACCCTGCTTTGAGTGGTTGTTTGGCCCTCACAGCATGCACACCGCATCCAGTACTGACTGATATTGAAAGCATACCGAGGGGTTCTCCCAACAAGGATCCTGCTATTCGGGTTGCGATTTCGCAGCAGAAGGCACCCTACCGGTGCTGGGTGCACACGGCGCACTGAGCATCGCGCTCGGTGGCCGAAGCTCCCGAGCTTGGCGAAAAAATCTTACTTACTTCTGTAGGAAACCTACATCCTGAAAAAATGGAACGCAGATTATCGAAGACCATCTACGGCGCATGCAAGGCCTGCACACCAAATCGATAGAGCCATAGTCATTCCGTGCCAGCCAACTTCTTGATGTTGTGAAAACTACGAGTATGTTGAAAGACCACCATGCATACGAAACCCAGCCGGACGAAACCAGATGAAAGATCACTGACTTTGTAGGTAAGGGTACAAGTATGCTGATGGGGGGTTGTGAATCACTGTAGCTATACTTACCTTACATATAATCCTACCTACTTCCCAGACCAAGCCGTAGCTCGTGACTTCACCAATCCTCCAAGCACGATGAATGTTGGGAGCCCCAGTCACCAACAATGCAATGTCTTCAAACCTCAACAACTTGTGTAAACCCTACATTTGTCTTACCAGCCTCTAGAAATCCCCAAGAGTCGCACCCAACCCTATTTGCCAAGGCCGACGACACTAAAAAACACCTGCACCACCCCGGCCCCAACCCTTAACTCTGTGCCCGAAACCGGAACCTAGACCCTAAACCCTGCTTGATTAAAAGCAAAAAACACCCCATAAAAGCAAAAAACACCCCATAAAGCTGTAGAACCTAAACCCTAAGCCCTTCCAAACCCCTCCTCGCTCTGTCGCCTAGCCTCTCCGCGGCCGGGCGTGAGCGGATGGATGCGAGGGCCTCACTGGAATTGCTTGGGATTGCTTGGATTCGATCGGGGTTTATAAGGGGCGCGTTTCGGGCGTTTACAAAATAAAGGGGTCTTAAGCGGTGGCGGCTCTTGGGGTTCAGGGTCCAAGTTTAGAGTCAGAAATTCAGGCCGACGGCTGTGGCATTTCACAAGCAGCTTCTCGGATCAGTCTGCTAGGTAGCTGCTAGGTTTCGTGGGAGGCGTTAGGATCTTGTAGAAGTGCTTGTTTTGCAGTGTTCTATAGGATGTTGTAAGGATGGGAGTTTTATACGTGGATTTTCCGCTAAATAGGATTTAAAGCCAAGGTTTAGAATCAGCGTTTCAAGCCTCACAACAGCCTACACAACTTCTCAACCCTTCATCTGCAGCTTCAATCTTCTGCTGTCTCATCCCCTGCCTGATGCAAAAGTCCAAAGAAGAAATTATGCACCGCGGAAATCAACCGAACACGCCGATGACCTGCCGGTCCTTTCTCCGCTATGCAGAAGCTTGCTTGACATACCGCAAGATCCCAGCGAGTCTCTATGCCCGGAACTAAATGGCTTATAAAAGCATCTCAACATCATATCGAAACACAAACACCACCGGGTCCATTCACATGCACTCTCTGAACCTCCCCGCACCGGCTGCCTGCGAGAAAAAAAGGAAAACACTCAAACCCAAAGCAGAACATGCGCGATGCACAAAAACGAAGCAAAGAGCCATGAGCAAAAAGACACCCAAGGAAGGACCATGAAAACAAGCCAGTCAAACCCAGCACCATGGACAGAAAGTCGAAGAACCACAGAACCCTATGAAATCCTTTTTCAAAAGACCCTGCGAAACCAAATCCTCACCTCACCTCTAATCTTTAACCCATGAAAAGCGTGCACAAGTCCAGAACCGAAAAAGCAACTACACCACAAACCTTTCCATAATCCTTGCAAGCAGCCCTCCAAGGAAACCTGATAGGAACCGGAAAGCTGCCCCCCAAGAAAGCCCATAATCATACTCAAAACTCCTTGAACATTTCAAGACATGTCAACAGCCTTAGAACCCCAAAAACTCCAACTCGGGCCTTGTAAAACAAACCTACACCGTAAACCCCAAAACACTCAAGCCCTATAGAAAAGTTAAATTAAGGATCCCATGCAGGAACCCTACCTTGGAGTACAATGTGTGGCCCAAAGCTGACATGCGCCTAATGGTCCCCAAGACCCTAAAACCCTTAAAAACCCCAGTACCATTTCAGGAGCCCTTAAGGAACATTCTCTTGTTACAACCTCTTGTGACCCTGATCGTGCTCCATAATGTAATCCGCCTAGTATAAGCCCTACAGAACCTTTTTAGAGCCCGAAAACCCTCGAGGAACCCTCAAGGAGCCCCTCTGGTAACCCTTAGAGATGCAACCCGAACCCCTTGTTACAACCCTTAAACAACGTTATAAGAACCCTTTGAAACCAAGCCTACGGAATGATTCGATATAACCTTAAAACCTAACCCCTAAAACCCTCGGGACCCTTAAGGAACCCTTAAAACGCCTCAAGGAACCCCCTGTAGAACCCTTGAAAAATTAACCCTAAACCCTACAGTACAAGAACCCTTTTAAAGCCCTTCAGGAGCCCTACAAGAGGAGAGAGGAACCTTCTGTTACTCCTTCTAGTCACCCTTCTCAAAGCCCATAAAGAACCCTTGCAAAACCCAAAACCGTTTGACAAGAACCATTTATTCCAGCCTTTTGTAAGCCTTAACGAGGAACGCTTAAGGAACCCTTAATCAACCCCAAAGGAACCCTTATATGGCACCGAACCCTGCGGAACAACTCAGCATAAACCTAAACCCTAAACCCTACAATCCCATCCCTTTACGGAAGCCTTAAATGGGTGTTTACGAGGACCCCAAGACAAGGTAGCCCCCCTTCTTTTCGGATAAAACCTCCCATATACGGAGCCCTTTAAAAAACAAAAGGGGGACCTCGGTCCCTCTTCCAAGCTCCGCCCTCCTCTTCGCCAAGTTCCGGGCCATGGCTCGGCTCACGGGATCTCCGGCCACCGGGGAGCTCAGCAGCGCCTTTGCAGTGCCCACAGCGAAAGCGAAGACTAAGACGACTATAGGGGCCCTGATAACTAGAATGGGGTTTTGGGCTCCTTTATAGTATAACTACTATATTAAGGAACCCCCAAAAAAGGAATACTGGGAAATTATTTTGGCTTCTACACTAGGGTTTCCGTAGGGTTTCAATACGTTGAACAGGACTCCTTTCAAAAGGTCTACAAGTGGTATTTTCGGAGTTTATGGAGGTCCGCGGTGCCTCTCTTCCTGCGGCTCCTGTAGTCAGAATAGGAAAGTTGCGGCTTTTATAGGGCCCTACAAGTTATTCAGGGCCTTGAAGAGTATAGGGCTTTTTGTTGTGTTTCTTAGGGATTTGTCAGGTTCTATAGGGCATCGATGAAGGTTGCTTTAGTGTTCTCTGATTTTGCATATTCATGACGAGAATAGTGTTCCTCTGAAAAGCTACTATAGACTATAAGGGTTTAGTACAAGGGCCTTCTGACTTTTATCTTGAAGGACTATACGGAGATGCTTTCTTGTTGAATCGGGTGGAAAAATCACGGGGAGCCTTTAGAGTTTAGGGTGTGGGACTTTTCCTTAATATGTGTGATCCATAGGCTTTTTACATAGGGTGTTTTGAAGGCTTCCAGGCTCATGTGGTCTTCCTCAGGGTAGAAAGGTACCTTGGGTTTACGGTGTAGATGACCGGGTAGACAGTTTTCTCTCAAAGGGTTTTGACACCGAAGGCTCGTAGAGCCTTCTTGCGGGCTGAGCGTGGAGGGTTGAGTAAGACGGATTTTACAAGGCTTTTGGGGCTTAGGCGCTTCTTTGGAGTTGTTGATCGGGCTCTCTAGTCTTCATCGGCTATTAGAGGGTGTGTATAAGGCTTCCGAGAGTATTGGGACTCCGGGGGTTTTAGGGTTGTGCGGTTTGGGGGTTAGTAGCATTCAACAGTGGCTTCTATATGACTTGATGGAAGAAGGCTGCGTCAGTTTTGACAGGGGTCGTTTTTGCGTGTCGTTGAAAAGGATTTCGCCAAGTTTTGTCTAGGCCGCATTGGGGATGAGGGTATGTTGGTTTTAAGAATTACATGTATGGGGCTTGCAAAAACAGCAAAGTACAGCGTGGTAAGGGCTTCGGGTTTAGAGCTTTGGGGGCTGATGTTAAAGGATTTTGGGCGCAGCCCTGGCCGCGCTCCGACCTCGAAGAGAAAGGGCTCCCAATAGAACCCATGAAAAAAAACCTCAAGAGGGGACCTTCTAGCGTTTCAGCAGCTCCAGGAACAAAAAAACAAACAACAGATTTCCAGACATCCCCATCAAATTCCATGAGACGCGTGAGGCTCCACAGAGGACTTGAAAAAACGTGGTAGCGAACAGCCCATGGATAATTGCAGGCATAGTGGGCTTCTGATTGTGCTTATATACGGCTCTTTATGGGGAAGACCACTAGGATCTCCAGTCGTTTCAGGGTAGTTGAAGTAGGGTGATCAAAAACCTGCCTTGGCCTGCAGAGAAGGCTGACTGTAGTTATCTTGTACTGACCGACGGCATCGTGGGCCTTTGACATGGCAGCTTCGCTCGGAAAGCTCTCCGCCAGCCTTCCAGAACGCCAGTAGCAGGGCAAAAAAGCTTGAGAAACGCTTCGCAGGTTCATCCGACTCCTTCGGCACGGGTCGACGCTTTCGAAATTCCAGAACCTGAGCCTAAAGCCCCATACTGCTCCACCCTAAACTGAAAACCGTGCCCTCATCCTCCAACTACTGTCCAGGGAATGCAGCACGAACTAACCTCCTAGGACAGCACCACAGAACTGCGGCGCCACAGCAAGCTTCGAGAGTCAACCAGGACAAGAACCCTGCAACACCCTTGTGAACCCAATTACGACCCTCCCAAAAATCTCTAGAAAACCTTGCCGGCCTCTTGGCCACGTATTTCGGGACCCCGTTGACCGACTCCAGGCGTGCCAGGAGCATGGACGCCTCCCGGTACACCTTCGGACAACCCAGATCAGGCGTTTGAAACCTGTGGCCAACAAAGAAGACTGAATAAGTAGACTGTTTCGGGTGTTTCCAAGTGTGTGTGTGTGTGTGTCTATATATATATATATTATATATATATAATATATATATAATATGTAATTACGCTTCCCAGTTCTTCATCTCAATCTTCTATATTCGACCTGAACGTGCCTGGCTCATTGATTCGGGCTCACAGAGTCCCAAAACACTAAAACTTACAAGCCTGGGTTTTTCTGCAGGAACTCTCAGTATAAGCTACCATAATAGGGATCTATAGTAAATAGCAGGGTTTCCTGATTGGGGCAACTTAAACTAAATTCCAAAAGCCCCCCTCGCCGCCTCGCTTCCGAAGGCCTCACTCAGAGCCCTGCGCGCAACTGGTGAAAGCCTGAGAAAGCGGACGGGCATGCTTGATATATTCTACTACAATACATTGTATTAGTATCGCAAAGTATAGTACAGTGGTAGCGTATAGTATAGTACAGCATAGCATAGTATACAGTACAGTAAGGTATAGCATAGTATAACTTAAGTAAGGACAAATGTAGTATGGCATGCTATACTATGCTATACTATACTATGGTACAGTACGGTATAGCATAGCACAGTATAGAGTATGGAATATGGAGCATAGCATATGAAATAGAGAAAATAGAATATAGAACAATTCTGAACGTAGAACATGGAATATGGAACATGGAATATCGAATACCGAGTATAGAATTGCGAACAGAGACTAGAATATGGAAATGGACTTTAGTATAAATAGCATAGACTGTGGAATATGGAATAAAAAATGGACTCTGGAACATGGAATATCTCATGCCGAGTCTAGAGTATAGAACCAATATAGAAACTATAGAAACTAGAACCTAGAATGTAGTGCATAGCAGTATAGCATACAGCATATGGAAAAAGAATATAGAAGACAGAATATAGTATTAGTACTAGTACAAATGAGAAGCATAGCGGTGCTTAGCAATTGCTAGCTCCTCTTCTTGCATTTATTCTTGCAGCTGCTGTTTGCGTTCTTGCTCGTACAGGTGCGGGTACTCCTGCTATCCACCATAGCATTACGGTTGCTTCTCGTGTGTTCCTGTTTCTAGTACCGTGATGAAAGCAACAACATTAAAAGCAGCAGCAGAACAGGCCAACAAGAGAACCACATGATTTCGCCGATCGTCCATATCTGTGCGCTGACACATGGTACTATGCCCTCAGCCTGTTTCTTGCATCGGCACTCGCGATTGCAACAGCCACTACCGAGACTCCAAGCCCCTACATCCCTCACCCTAGCATAAACCCTAACCTGGCACGAACAGAAACTGCTACTTTCGGTCTGCGCAGGTTAACTATAGCTTTATGGGATCCTTGTTCGGTTTTGCGCTACGGCTGTTTGGGCTTACAGCGTCTGCTTGTTAGTCGATATCGGTTTTTATAAGCTTCTCCTAGATGTATTTAGAGACCCTGAGACCCCACCAACACCCTAACGCCTTTGCGTCCGCTAAGCACCCTGAGACCCTGAAACCTTTCCACCTGCAGCCCCAACAAGCCTAGACTTCCAGCATAACACAAAAACCCTAGAAACACAAGGTCACATGATTGAAGTAACAGAGAAAAAGCCTACGCCCCTCAACCCCTTCCTGAATGCTAATTGGAGTTGGGTTTTAATACATATTGTGCTATAAAGTTTCTAAGTATGAGGGGGACTATACGGGGATGTTGCAAAGAGTTCCGACCTCTAATTGACATGTTGTAAACACCGGCACCCGGGTTCCGAACCCGTAAACCTGTAACTCCGACATCCCTCGAAAAACCCTTCTGAATCTTATGTATTCAGAACCTAGCACAAAATCCGATTTACAAGAGAAAAGACATTCAGCAGGAACCTGAAAAACAAAAACAACGTAAGGTAGTAAACTTCTAAAACCACACAAGTCGAACAAAAAGTTCCTACATCCGAGAAAGCCTTGTGATTATCCATGAAAACCCTCCAAACCACATAAAATCCACCAATAAATCTATAAACACTCCAAGAACCATGAACACCCTAAAATCCCATATGCCAAAACAAAAACCTGAAAACACGCAAACCCTGAGTTCCCGACTTGTGGCCGCTCGAAGCCGCCAGCACTTCGCCAGGGTCCGCGACGCCTTTCGCGGAATTCGGGTGTTACCCGGCTTTTCGGGTTTGATTTAAGGTCTCCTTGTACGAATTGCCGTGGTTTTCAAGCCCACAGGGCTCTTTCGAGTCAAGGGCCTCTTGGTGTCTGATTGATGCTGGAGCTTTAAATTAAGGTTCTTAACTTCAGGTCTAGGGCTGAGGGTTCCCGAGATTCTGGGGGTTTTATCACGTTTGCGCTTGGGGTTTCTAGGCTTCCACATTCCGAACATGGACGTTTTGGAGGTGCAGGCATGGATGCACTCGACGTTACCAGGGGTTACGAGAAAAGTCCTGGGTACCTTTATGTTTGCGCATGTTGCTCGTTGGGATCACTTACGTCGGCGTCCTGGCACTGAGGATCCTACTATTCAAGTGGCCCCTAGGTTGCTTGCGAGTCTTCGCACGGAAGGTCTGTTAGATGAGGAGGACTTTGACAGGGCTTTTTGCTAGCGTTGTGTTTCCGGCTTCGGCACTTCAGGCTGCTTAACATTGCGATGTAGGCGATTAATGTTTCTTGTTCTTTTATCTTTGATGGCATCCTGAAACGATCTTATACAACCTACGCTTACTAGACACAGCACCGCAGCAGTAACCGGAGGAAAGATCATGCCTTCGTTCTGGTTCTACATGGGGCTGTGAAGATGATGGTGTGCATAACGACGTGGTGACGGTGATGAAGAAGGCGATGGCTACGACGATGGCGATGAAGAAGGTGGTGATCACGACGACGAGGAGGAAGGCACCGACCACGATGACTGTGTTGCCGTTATTGATGATGGTAAAGACGACAACGTCACTCTCTGCAAATGCGAGCGCAGAGCACACCGTGCCTTTCAGTGCGTCCTGCCTGGGTGGAGATCAACTTGAAAACTTGCAGGACCGAAGGGCTTAGTAAGTAGGGTTGTAGAAAACCTTAACCGGGGATGTAACGATAAGTTCGGACTCCTGTCATTACGACCTTGTAAAGGCAATGTAAAAACCTCCAAGCCCGCCCGATCCCGAAAAATACGAAGTACGTTTGGTTATAAGTTGTCTGCTCCGGTGCATTCGGGTGCAACGCAGAAGTGCCCCGAAGGCCTTTTGAGTAGGGGTTTCTTAGAATATGGTTTATATGGGTTCGTGGAGTTTTTCGCGGTGTTGATAGGATTGCATAAGATGTTCACGGCACTTGAACGCTCAGGACATCAAACGTCTGAAACAATATCGAAGGCAAGTTGTTGTTCGCGGAGGAAACAAATCTCTCTTTGGTCTAGGGCTTGGGACCGCACAAGCAAAGAACACCGCTGCTATCGGTACATTAAGCACAAGGAGATTGAGCTCAAAACAAAATCAACAAAATCATTCTTCTTCTATTCAGGATGTTCATGATGAGTTTACGAATCATTATGCCTAATCCTATTTTATACGTCGGGGGTTATATGTTACATGATAGGCGGCGCAGGTCAGGGGTTCGATAGAAACAGTGAAAACATTGCTTTTGGAACTGCTAACTAAGCTAACTACTAGTTACTACTACTGCATTCCTGGAAGAAATTCAGAATTCATATTGTCACGCCCATCCCTCCCCCCCCCCCCCCCCCCCCC
>CAJNJA010089497.1:0-19945 GCA_905231915.1 Symbiodinium necroappetens
TAGTACTACTACTACTACTACTACTACTATCACTACTACTACTACTACTGCTGCTGCTGCTGCTGCTACTACTACTACTACTACTATTACTACTACTACTACTACTACTACTGCTACTACTGCCACTGCTACTACTACTACTACTACTACTACTACTGCTACTACTGCTACTACTGCTACTGCTCCTGCTGCCACGACGACAACAACTACTACTACTACTGCTGCTGCTGCTGCTGCTACTACTACTACTACTACTAGTTTTGCTGCTACTACTACTACTACTACTACTGCTACTACTGCTACTACTGCTACTACTACTACTACTACCACTACTACTGCTGCTACTACTACTACTACTACTACTGCTACTCCTTCTTCTTCCCGACGCAGCAAAGACGAGTCTCTGCTAAGCGAACGACGGGCAGGTCGTTACCCCGGTGCCTTTGGCGCGATCCCACCATTGAGGATCCCGAGCGGCTCTCGTCCTCTGGCCTGCAGGCCCCTTTAGCAAGGACTGCGGAGCAAAACGAAAGCAGTCAAATGTGACACAGTCAACCCTCGCTAGTACAATTAAGCCCAGCTTGGATGATCACCACAACAGCTTGACTGGACTGCTTTGAAAGCAGCAACTCGTGTTGAATTATGGCATGGCAGGCATCTCTGGACAGTACTTATACAGGAATGCATAACAATTGCTCTGGACATTCGCTGAGAGTCATTCGTAGTGAAACTGCCATGTGAGGGATCATACAGGACTGCCCTGTAGTGCCCTGCCAGCAGCTCACCTCCCTCGTGCAGGAGGGTGGCAACCCGACAGTGCCGTCTGTACTGCAACTCCAGCGGCTCTGTGTGATTCAGATGGTGCTTGAATGCCGGTAGCATGATGTAGGGTTCAGGCTCGACCTTAAGGAAAACCTTAGACCCAGAGCTAGCGGCGGAACCTACCTGAAAGCGGCAAATCTGAATCAAGATCGCTGGGGGCTCAGAGGTCAGCGCTTGCAGGCCGACAAGAGCCGTGCTCCAAAGGTCAAGGTGGGATTGCAAGGAGAGCGGTTCATGTTGCTGGGCAGCCAGCGACTGCAAAGAGGCTGGGATCAGCAGTGGCCAGGTGTTGCCTTCATCCCCACTCATGACACCTTCAGGTCTGGATTGTCTAGCTTCCCATGCCAAATTGCGGATTCGAGGACTGAGCAAGGGGCGTAGGAAAGTGAGGTACTCAATAACATGATGCTGCCTGGAGGGTTCACGCCAGGCAGAGTGCAGGGTGAGCCATCGGATGTTCTGCCACAGTGCAATGACACCTTTCTGAGCTCGGAGCCATCTCAAAACCAGCGTTAGGGAAGGCTCAAGCAGGGGCCCATCATCCCGAGAGCAATGACAGCAACATTGCTGTAACAGTAATTGCCAGGATTGGCAATGCGTAAGCGCCGTACATCTCGTCGATGATCTTCTGCACTGCCACTCCCAAGGCCGATCGCCCCATACGATCGCTCCGCAGGGAGACCACTGTCACCTGACAGGCAGCGCTGTGGCTCAAGCGCTGCAGGGCATTCCACAGCTGATGGCACTCCGCTGTACGGGAGCCGATCAGCGGCACCACTTCCGACTTCATTTCCTGGAAACGTATGACCGCCATGGGCTGGATGACGAGGGTCTGCATGGCTTTGAGGAGTTCGAGGACTTGGGTGAGAGTCTTGGGATCCCGGTCCCTCTTGACCTGCAGGGAACGTGTGTTCCGGTTCCATTCCAGGTGTGGAACATTGCACTGATCGTCGAGAATCAGCATGTCCTTGGCCTGCTTGATGGTGTCCTCGCTCGTCATGATCATCTCCATGCGCTTGAGCATGAGGTCCACCCAGTGCTTCAGCAGCCACTGCCCGGAGAGACAGTGTCAACAGTGCCTCCTTCTTCATGGTCGTCTTATGATCCTCGAGCCACTCGAGCACCGTATGGTGAAAGACATAAGCCTCAGCATGCTGTGCTTTGACATACCTCGACAGGTAACCTGGATGTGCAAGCCACTGCCCGCACCACAAGCAGTGGTTATATTCAGTGCCCTGGATTTGCAGTGGCGAGCTAGGGCAGCTTCACACAAAGTCACGGAAAGATAGGGGTATCGGTTTATAACTGCGGCTCCGGCAAGCTGCTGGTCGGGGCATCCCTCAAAAGTGAACCCCTGCCCTCAGAACGAGAGTGAGTGTCAGCCACAGCGGATAAGATATGCGCTTGCTCTGTGGCTTGGGGATCAGGACTAGGGGGCAGAATTGGGGGAAACGTGTGTCGGGTTCATAGGGACAGTCGTGGTGATAGGAAGATTGGGGCCGGTGTCAGGTAAGAAGGCCTCTGGATTGCTAGGCAAATCTGTGTCCCTAGTCGGACGGGTGCTTGGTGACTACCGGCAAACGAACAAGGCCACTAGCAGTACGACAGTGTAGGATTTTGCCTTTATGCGGGTCCTTGAAGACATGCTTTTGTAGGACCGACTCGGCTTTGAAACCCCGTATCCCAATGAGGACCGCTGACTTACCTGGGCTGATAGTCATGCCAAAAGCTTCCAGGATATCGAGCACAAAAGTGATGTTCTGAAACGCCCGTTCAAGCTGATCCACGGTGTCGACGAGCCAATGAAATAGAACATCGTCCGCAAACACAGTAGAATCAGGCACATCAATGCGTTGCCGAAAATGTGTGAGTATCAATCCTGTATACAACACCCATAAGAAGGGGGCTAAGCAACATCCTTGGCGTGTGCCGCTATCCTTTTCTAGCGAGGCTATCTGGTTCCTGTGTGTAATCCTGAGGCATGCGTGGGCATGCAGCTGCAAGATGACATGCTTGGCCGCGAGGTCAACCTGTGCCAGGTCCATGGCTTCTTTCAGCCTGGATCGCGGCATCACATCGAACGCCTGTCGAAGGTCGATGGACAAAAGAACACCGCCCCTGCAATCGGCCGGGCAGTGGCCCTGCCTGCGAAGGTGAATGTTCTGTCGTTGTGCACGGAGCACTGCTCAGACACGAGCGCAATGGGCGTCTAGCGCATCTTGCACTGAGCACTCCTCCAAATAGGCCCTTTGTGGCAGATCGTGCACCAGCTGCCATAGTTGGGGCTTGATGTGGTTATTGAGGATGATTGACAAGTCTTTCGAAATCGGGTGAATCAGGGATATGGGGCGAAGGGCTTCAGGTCCCGTTAGCGGTTTAGACGGCTTGGGGATCAAGCACAGATCCGCCACGTGCCAGTCCTCCGGTGGAGGAACGCTCATGTCCGCCAGCCGGCCGTTAAGCTTCGGAAGATATCTATCGGTGAGAATGTCTGCTGCTATACACCATAAACGGGATGGTGCCACGCTAGGTGGTAAGGCTTTGTTGCGGGGTAGGCTTGAAAGGGCAGCATGGAGCTGCGCCCAAGTAACCTGGAAGAGCGGGCCCCCTGCCTTGGACGTCATAGGGGGATGCTTGTGATAAAGGTCTTGATAGAAGATTCTGATGGTGGTGACTGTGGAGGTCACATCTAGAGGCATACCATTCGGGGCGCGGAGCTGCAGCTTGCGCCGGGGTTGTTTCGGTGCAAACAAGCTTAGGACCCTAAAGATGCCTATGTAACCCGAGCACTCAACAGCTTCCTGCAGACATTGCGAATTTTCCTGGCGACGAAGAGGCTGGCAGTGCCGCCTGAGCTCCCGCTGATGCCTTTGTAGAGCACGAAGTTCCTTCCAACGCTTCACAAAATCTCGAAGAGTAATGCACGGTTGACGTCTACCTTGCTTGACGATTTCCCTCAAATGCCACAGTTCCGTTACTGATTGGCAGCGGTGCTCAGGTGTGGCAGGTCGTCGCAGGTCTGGCAAGTGACGGGTGGCCCGAGCCCACGCAGCACAAAACAAAGAGTCGGAGTGCGCGTGCGGTTGAGCCAGCAGCTCTTGCTGAAGCTCTGCACGGAAGGCCGTCTCTACTTCAGGATGCAATTCACAAACCTGCTGCACCTTGTGCCTTTGTAGCCGGGGCTGTGCGCGGGATTGGGTCGGTCTAGCGGGGATGGGGCGCTCCCTGGCCGGGGCAAGTGTCTCATACCCGTTGCAGGGACAAAGGAGAGGGTCTTAGGGGCAACCTTACGGGATTCAGGGTCAGCCTGGCTGCGGCGCACAACCGCGAAGTCGATCTGGCTGCAGCCCGATGGGCCAGCCGGCAAAAACGTACATGAGCGTCTGCCCTGTGGACCCGATGTGTTAAGAGCAACTAGGTCATGGGTACGCAATATGTCTTGCATGGCAGAGGAGTCGCGAACTGTGCTTAAAGATACCTCTCCTAACCAAAGAGCCTTGGGGTTCCAGGTCCATATTCCGGTCGCCTAGAAGCAAAAGTTGATTGCGGACAGGCAGGGCAGCTATGAGCGTAGACAGTCGGGTCCACAGTTCGGCTCGCTTGGAGAGCACCGTGTCCCGGTGTTTCGCTCTGTCCTTGCACTGCTTGGGGAGGGACCAGGCATACTGGTAACATACGACGACATCTATGTTGGGGCGCGAGGTAGTGGGATCAGTCTCTCTCCAGCCTGACATGCAGCAAACTTCCAGGAATGACCTCGCAATGCTGTATTTGTGCAGCCGGGAACAGAGACTTAGCCACTGAGCAGAAGACCTCCTTCTGACTTAGTCTCCCCACTATGCATTGCAGCAAAACGGCCGTCATGTACTCAAGCGGCCCACGCCAATGCGTTTCCTGCACCGCAACTAAGCCCACTCGCCGTCCCTCAGTGGTGTCAGGTGTCAAGCCATGTGTTGAGCTCAAGGTTGCATTCAGTTGTGAGACTACCTGCGTTGCATGAAAGAAAGTGCACTCTATCATTTTGGCTGTCGTGGTCGCGGGTCACGCACCTCAACACCAAGTTGCTCAGCACTGTGAGCCTTCTGCCTCTGTACATGGCACTGCCCTGTTGTGATGCACGAGCACGGGCCCGGAGGAATGCTTTCTTTCGGCCGGGTTTGGGATGCCTAGAGTTGCAAGTAAAAACACCGTTATGGTTTGCTACGTTGAAGTCATGGTAGTGCGCATTACGTAGCGCTCCACAGGCGGTTTCTGGTGTGAATTGCCCCCAACCCTCGTGTCCACAGGAGTCGGCATGGCAGCTACACTGCACAGTTGTTGGCAAATGAGTGTCAGACTAAGGCCTCGCAGATTGAGGTGTTCCGGGCTCCTGCTCGAGGACTTGGGACCAGGACGGCCACATATCGGATGTTGGGCTGTGGGCTTGATTGACTGTGCGAAATTATAAAAACTCCGTAAGAAAGCTGTACAAGAAGGCCTCTCACTGCTGCAGCCGGGGCTCAAAAGAAGAGGCTTCGTTGGGCGTCCTCCAGGTCGACGAAGAAAGCGCGTCGGAAGCTGCTGGTAGGGCGAAGTCGATAGGGCTTGAGGTGTCTGCCATAGTCCATGCGTTTTCCGCGATGGCAGCTAGGCCGCAGGCCCCCTCGAGCTGGACGACCTCTCTTCAGTAGGCAGCATTCTCCGCGAGTAATCGGGTAATCCCGAAACCATTGTTGGAACTCCTGTCGTCCATCGTCGTCCAACAGCGGGAACAGGGCCAGCAGTGCCAGCAGGGTGGGAATGTAGAACAGGTCGGTCCAGGTCCCTGACGTAGTCCACCATGTAGCCAGCCATGTGGTCCGCACTTCTCTCGTCCATGTGCCGACATAGGCTCTTCCGGAGCATTCTGTCCATATGCAGCAGGCGCACGTGCTTCAGCGGATCCTGGAAGGATCCCACGTAGGCCAGCCAGGCCACGTTGTTCTCCGGAACCCCTCGGTTCCATAAATTGGCCAGGGCCTGGTAAGCTGCATCCAGGCGTGCCGCAGGCCCTTCATCCAGTTGCACGTATACATACGCGTATACATCTCCAGGATCTTGATTCCCGCGGCTGCGTCGCTGTGCAGCATATTTGGCAGTGGAAATTCGTCGATTCGGGTTGTACAGAACCAGGTGGCCCACCAGGAAGAAGAAACACAGTTCTCGGAGGGCCATGACGGCATTTCTTTCCAGAAAGGCCGGGTAGTCCGGGTAGTCGTCGGGCAGTTGGAGGCGACTTACACTACTTACACTACTTACACTACTTACACTACTTACACTACTTACACTACTTACACTACTTACTTCTTCTTCTTCTTCTTACTGCTACTACTACTACTACTACTACTACTAAGCGTCTCGGCTCGTATCTAGCGTGGGGCCCCTTGTGTGCTTCCTCGGTGGCGTTCTTCGGTCCTCTTTTGGGGTTCTGCTTGGGCTTCCTTGCTTTTGGGGGTCGGCTTCGGGACTTACGGCAGCCCCCGATGTCATGGACCTCTGTAGCTGGCACGGGGACAATAAGATCCCCAGAGCTGCCTATCAGGATGATGCCCTGCACAGGACCATTTTACAGGTCACCTTGGAACTCAAGCTCAGGCGCTGGAGGCAGATGGGGCTGCCTATGGGCAGCGTTATGGACTTGCTGCGGTTTTATGAGCGGGTTATGGCCGAGGAATCGTGGGACATGTGGAGGGTTTTCAACTCGACTGAACGTTCTGAAATGCTGCAGCGAGTTTCTCTGGAAAATTCCGGATTTTTCCCACAGTATGTTGGATAACTGGTACCGCCATTCAGTTTGTCACAACCTGGAGGACATGGACTAACAAGTCCGGACCCCTGCTGGTGAGCCCGAGGTTCTCGACTAAGGCTGATAACCGCTGTCGGCCACCTGAACCTAGCTCCAATTATTGTCCTATGAGAAACTGGAGGCCCTTGATTCTCCTCTTACTCCTTTGGACATCCTCCTCTTTGGCTCACAACGGCAACACCTTTTCTGGAGATGCCGTGCTGATGGCTACTCGAGAGGGCTCGCAGAAGCTAACGGCTGCGAGATTCGCACCCTCGCCGGAGGTTCTCCTCCGATCAGGCATCTCTGTGTGACTACTCCAAAAGCCTACAGGGTGAACGGAGTCAACGAGCAGCTCTGGTGCGCCCCTCAGATAACTTCCACCTCTAGGAATTGGATTTGGGATCCCACAGGTCTTTGTGGCACATCACCTCACCCAGGGTTACTACTGTCACTGGTCTCTCACAATCTTGGAGTTCCCCTCCGTGTGAACGTGCCAATCACATGCAGGCTTTATGCACTGCAGGTGTGCACCCTTACCAGAAGGACTGTGGAGGAGAACACGGACACCGTCGGAATCCAGCTTCGGTGTCAGATACCCAGTCTGTCTGTGCACCCATTGTCCTCAGCACACTGTGCCTGGAGCAGTAGTCTGCAGCTTTTCACTGACACGGTTGAACACTCAAGGCTCGATTTGGCGAATCATCTGCCAGGCTCTGCACTTTGCCCCGGCGCCCTCTTTGCCATGGCACCGAGAACACCTAAGGCCAAGGGCACAGCTGCGCGAGATCGCACCCGCAGCAGGGGTGCAGCCCAAACAACAGCCTCTGGTCCAAGCCCCAAAAGCAGCGGTGAAGACATGGGCATCCTCCGTTCCGGGAGGTTCGCAAAGGCTCATCCTGGAGGTCTGGCAAGCACGGCAGGGGAGGATGACCCGATCTCTTCCTCCTCAAGCAGCTCCTCAGAGGAAGAAGAATGGCGGCCACTGCCCAAGCGGAAGCAGAACAGCACCGCCGGCCGGACCGCCGCCCCCCCACGCTTGCAGTGGCCAATCCAGTGCACCGACCTGCGGAGCGACGAGCTGCCCACAGCATCCGATGCTACCGCCCATGCCTGGACCAGAACCTCACTCGCCTTGCGTCACAGGCTTTGGTGTCCCTATTTACCATGCAGGGTCTACCGTTGAATTTCGTCTCGAGGGAAGCTGGACGTTGCGCTTTACATCCACATCGGCAGGCTCCAGCATCACGAGCACACCGGTGCCTCCTCAGCCAGTACCTGCACTTGTCTCGGCAGCCACACCTACAGCTCCGACAACAGTGGTGGCGGCAGTGCCCCCGATGTTTGCGAAGGCACCTGGAGGCAACCGTGGCAGTCTACCCTCAGGGCTGCACCCGGCAGCCGGATCGCTCACGCATGTGCCGAGGCCGCCGCCAGCAGGCCCCACCAATTAGACGGCATAGATTTTGGAACGGTGGGGCCTCTTCCGCTGAGTTTGTGAAAGGTCATCCGGCCTTACAGCAGAAAACGATGGAATGCTTCAGCTGGTTGATTGAGTCCATTGCACATAGGGACCAACTGGGATACCCTCTCACCCATGCCTCTCAAGTGAGTGCTACACACTGCTCAGGTCAACCTCTTGGAAGGCCTACTCGGCCTCAGACTCGGCTTTGCAGTTCATTGTCATGTCTAGGATCTTGGGCTCCTCCAAGCCTGCCTCACCGCTTGCTTGCAAGTTCTTTGGGGTCTGGAGGTTTGCCTCCGCTGGCATCGTGAGTCCATATCCTGATTCCTCCTTCAGGTCATTTGGGTGGATGCCCCTCCCTCAGCATCAGCCGAATCATCTGCAGTGCTGCTGGACATCGATTACCCCTGCTATGCATCCAGCATTGTCCCAATCAGCCCCTGCAACTGACCCACAACGGAAGGTTATCCGTCCCTCCGTAGCTCTATTGACCATGGAGGTTTCCTCCGTTTCTGCTCCCTACTGAGGTGCCACCCGCGGTGTGCAGCAACCTCCGTCCCGCGAAGCCGACAGGACACTCTGCACCCGTGTGCAGACTGTGGCCAGTTGTGCTGCACTTGCATGTTTATAAACAACGTTCTCTGCTGCTGCAATTGCCACTTGTCAGCCGGGTCAGCGTAGTTTCCTTTCTATGTTGTGGCACACCCATGCCGCGAGAGAAGACTCTGCGCAAAAACCAGAGAGAAGCAAGGCGTTCTGATAAGAGGACAAGGCAACTGCTGCGACAGTGTGGTTCTAACCCACCTCTGACCCTCTTTACGGCGACCAGATCAAAGGCCTCAGGTTCCAGTACTGATCCCCCACCATCGGGTAAGGGCCATCAGGATGGGAAAGGCAACCCCGGCATGGCGAGTTACAGGGCAAGACACGCCCGCCGAGCCCACCATACTCTCCACCGCGTACCAGTTCGGGAAGATCACAACGAGCCGCAGGTGAAGGTGAACGTGGGCAGGGGGGTGTGATCCCCAGGGAGCCATCACACCCACCTCCCAACCGAATTCCAGAGCCGCGCACACCTCCGGACACGATGGATGTGATACCACAGACTCCACCTAGACGCAACTCGCCCCGACACCGACCACTCCGATTGCCAGTCCTACGAGTCCGGATGCATTCACAGACCCAAGGCAGGAGGGACGAGCTGAGATTCAAGTGTCCCCGGTCCCTGCATCGGTCCCTGCATCGTCCTCCTCGATACGGCCACGGGAGGTTCTGCCTCCGACTCCAAAGGTCAAGGCGAAGCCGAAGGACCTGCAGCGGGCCCCTCCTGTGGAGATCCTAGATGATGCCAGTGTGGAGGCCGTGGAGAAGGCCCGCCAATCCCGACCTGTAAAAGGCTCCGTGGGTAGGCAGCTGAAGCTGCTCGCCTTTAATGCCGTAAGCCACCTACAGAGAACATGACAGAACTGACGGAGGGACTGGACTCTGCAATCCCAATGGACTCGACAATCTCGACCAGCAACCGGAGACGCCATTGAACACTCCGCAGCCGATGCTTATTGACCTGGTGCCGGACAGTGAGGAGATCATCACTGTCGGGAAAATCTGCCGCAAGAGAAGGCCAAGGAGCTCTGCGGCTGAAGGTCCCACGGCGGAGGTGTGGGTTCTGGAGGGCCCGACCGACATGCCCATCCCTCAGGAACCTTGGATCCTGAACCTCCTGCAGCATCCACCGGCTCCGGCACCCCCATCGCCAAAACGTGCGCGTTCAGCCTCTACCTCTTCCACGGTGACCATCGACTATGAGCCCAAACGACCAGTCGGCTCTGCCATGACACATCGACCTCCGTCTCCGAAACGAGGTGCTGACTGCAGCAAGAAGCGCAGGCAAGTCTCTGGAGAGCCACCACATGCTGGACTGTCGGTGGGACCGAAAGTTGCTGTTCGGCCGAAGGCCAAGGCGGCACAGTCTAATGACTCGAGCTCTGACTCCTCGGACACGTGCTCTGCATCTACGATGGCATACATGAGCTCAGTTCTGCACTGTGTCCAAGTAGTTCAGTTGGTAGGGACGTGCTGGGTTCCGCGATGGTCGTCCATACACATGCTGCTACACAACTTTGTGCCTAGTCAGCTCTACACTCCATGCAGGACCAAGAGGCCCCCAGCCTCTTTCCGGCGACCAACGGCCCGGACTGGCCGGCTACCTCCGGCCTGTGACTCAAACCGCTGGAGTCACCATCGATCTATGAGCAACAGCATTCCTACTTGCTATCACATATCACATGACCATGGAAACAGGGATGCCCTCTGCAGTGCCATGCCCACTCCCCGTTGTGAAGCAACACTGATCCTCGCAGCCATGTCGGAATCGGTTAGGTTCCCGGGCACTCCTGTCGGGGAGTTCCGCAGCCGTACCCGTGCCTTCTGCGAGGAACAAAGACATGGAGCCACGGGTGGGGAGGGAGACAGAGTCCCGTCCACGGCACAAGCCAGTGGCAGCATGCCGAGCCCAGGCCCTAGCGCTGCACCGGAGCTCGATCTACTGGTTGGAAGTTGCTCTCCTTCTCAACCTCGACCTCGGCGAAATCTCATCAAGCAAGACCGAAAAGCACGGCCAACGCCGAGTATGGCACCGCATCTTGCTGGGAATGCGGTGAAGGAGCCCGCCAAAAGTGCTGACATGCCTGGCGCCACGACGGATACTCCAGTCGCACTACTGGCCTCCATTGGCGAACAAGCCTCAGTCTCCGCATCGGATGAAGAACCCGACTTTGGTTGGACAGGTGAAGACGAAGACTCTGACCCCAATACCAGTGTGCACCTCCCTTCACCAGCTGCAGGTGCATTCCACTCGCCGAGAAGCCGCAACTCTCGGGTTTGCGCCAAGATGCTGGTCAGAGCGGGGTTCCGCTGCCAATGGTGCTTCCGAAGGAAGCAAGAGTGCATATGCCATCATAAGGAGCAAAATTTCCGCTGCCCATGTTTTGAGCGATCGGTGATTCTTGCTTCGCAACTCGATAGAGCGACCATGCATCAGAGTGCTTCATCTTTGAGTGTCTGCGTAGCCTTCACCTCTCAGGTCTCTCAGATCTTGGAGGCGGCACACGCCTCCCTCGGTCGCTGCAGCAGTGGCCGGGAACACAGCAGTGCACAACAACAGGGATATGCAATCCTAGCGGAGGTTTTCTCTCCTGCTACCGACCCACTACATCAGATGCCCTCCCCCGCTTGGAATCAGTGCAGCCTGTATGTCGAAGTCTCGGCGCCCACAGAGAAACTACCGATGCATCTGGGCACCTCTGACGTCTCAGGTGTACACGGTCGGCTGCCCTCTGCTCATCCGGAGGCCCCGCCCTTGGATAGATGGTTCATTCCGACACGAAGACCCATTCCTGCGTACTCGAAGATAAGAAGCGGCCCCACCCCACCATGTCTTGGAGCATCCTCGGCCAAGCATTGCTGCAGCTGCTCAGTAGGAGCCGGTTCCTCCCAGATATCGTCTCTGATCTTCTGAATGCTCAAGGCTACTCGACATCGCTCACACATGCCCCACCACTTCCAGCCGGCTATAGTATGCCACGCCCTGGTGCCCATTGCAGGCACACAGTATCGAGCCGCCCGGGTCCCAAGTCCCGGGGTGGTATGCTGTTCACTGTCATGATGCTGCACCCTCTATGTGCATCTACAGCCACCACAGACGCGAGGGTTGCAGGGGCAGTCACCCTGCTGAAGCCTCAACCATCATATCTACAGCCCGCATCGCTGCAAAGGCGAAGCCTCGTGAAATGGCCACCAATGGCAACGCCCCAACCTCACCCAGTTTTTATCAGCAGCTAAGCAAAACTGGCAAAAGAGCCTTACATCGTGCCATAAGACGAGCCCAACTTCATGGTACGACGCGCTATAGAGGTCGCATCCACACACTCCACAATCCCTGGGAGCGAACACCACAAAAAAATCAGAACCCAGCCCACAACCCGCGGCTCGCCCCCGAACATCTCCAGCCGCCTCCCTAGACTCTCCCAGATGGCGGTTAGTGACCTGGAATGCAGGTGGGCTCTCCACCCCGAAACTGCTCGAGGTGCAGACCTGGCTGCGCCAGTGCAGGCACATGGGATCCCCGATTCACCTGTGTGTTATCCAGGAAACACATTGGTCCCTGAATTCGGAGTGGCAAACTGAGGACCACTTGATGATACATAGTGGCCAAAACGCTCGTCAAGCAGGCATCCTTGTCATGATCGACAAATCCTTAGCCAGCCCCGCTGCTGTACGATCCTGCTCGCACGTTCCGGGGCGATTGGTACAAATAAGGATTGACTGACACTGACCCCGCCATCATTGTGTTCGTCTACCAACATGTCTGGAGTGACAGGTCTGGAGAGGAATCACAAGTGCACCGCGAGCCTGTCTGGAGTGCCCTGCACTCAGCTGTACGTGGAACCCCCTGGCGAGCCCAACTGCTTGTGGCTGGGGACTTCAACACCCCAATTGTTCCGGCAAGCCCACTGGCTGGGCCTGGCATCCCTCCAGTCAACAACATCCGTCAGACCGACCAGCCCCGACTACAGTCATTACTTAGCTTCTTTAACCTCAATGTCCTTAACTCCTGGCAGCGACGCAGCATGCATACACCTATCGCTTCAACAGACAGGGCATGGTACAGCAGACACAAATCGACTTTGTACTTATGCGACGAGGCCAGGCGGACCCGGGAGCTCGGTGTACCCGTCCCCTTCAAGCCCCTTTTGTCTCCACCAAGGGTATGCACCATCTGCCTCTCATGGCCTCCCTTCCTCGACCGTCACGTCCCAAGTCGTCTGTAGAGACATCAGCCCCAACCACCGATGCTGCAACTGTCAACAACATCCTACGCACCCACCCATCAATTGCCGGACAGTTGCAAGATCAGGTTGGAGAACTTCTCAGACAGCGAGCACAAGGTCCAGGTCACGAAACTCAGACAGCATCGGACCCAGCGGTCGAAGTTAATCGAATCCTTCTCTCTGCCTGGTCCACTGTCACCGCCAACTTGCCCCGAGCTCCTCGGAGACGAAGCACCGAACCACGCTCCCTTGGCGGCCTGGTCAGGCAGCTGTGGCGGCTACGCCGTCTTTGCAACGGCCATACCCCGGCTACGTTCTCCTACCTTCGAGGATGGAGAAGGGCGGTGCAGCTTGCTAGAATTCAAAGACAACTCCACAAGATCTGCCGAGATAAGAAGCGTGCACGTATTGAGGACATACTTCAAGAAGCAAGCACCTCTCCACATCTCTCAGCAATCTATGGAGCAGTTCGTAAACTGGCCCCGAAATCCAGGAATCAAAGATTCCAGCTTCGTGACGACAACGGCATCCTGCTCTCCCCTCCGCAAGAATCGGAGGTTATTGCCACCTACTTTAGGAGTGTCTATGGCAGCCCCAACCAACTCACTGCCCCACCCCCTCAGCCCATCACTGGCATTACTATCACATTCCAGGAACTCGTCACCTCACTTCGGCGTCTTCAACAGAACAAGGCCCTCCCGCGGGGCTTTGCACCAGCCAGGTTGTGGAAGGATTTAGCTGAACACATTGCCCCCCTCCTTCTTCCAGCCATGAACCTGTGCCATGCAACCCTACATCCGGACTGGCATGCTGTTCAGGTCTGCGCTCTACCCAAGACCCAAATAGTGCGCCTCCCAAAGCACGTTCGTCCAATCTCTCTACTGCACCCATGCAACAAGGTATTGGCCTCCCTGCTGGCAGAACGAGTCCTGCCGAAGGTCTCTGCGTTTCTTGATACCATCCCCCAATGGGCTTATCTTCCTGGAAGGTCTGCCGCGGATGCACTGGAAGCGGTCTGCTCACATCTGTTTGCTGCCAGAACCCTTGTCCAAGCAAGCTCTACCTCCATCCTGCAACGCTTTCGAGGTGCCACACCAGTCAAACTGGTGGGTGGCATCTCCATAAGCCTTGATATCCACAAAGCTTTCGACAGTTTAAGACATCCTTTCCTGCTGGAGGCAATGCAGCAAGCTGGTTTCGAGCCGCAGGAGATTGACCTCATTCTTCATTTGCGTGAGCAGGCAGACATGCAGTTTGGCAGCCCCCCACATATTGCACATGCATTCCTCGCTTCCGGGATCAGGCAAGGTTGTAGCCTGTCGCCCTTGCTATGGTCTCTCTCGACAGGACTCATATACAAGCAATATGCCGCAGAGCTGGAGGCCCATCGGCTTAAAATAGGCACCTCCTCACTGTACGTCTTCTCTTCCTGGCTCTTCAAAGACCAGGATGCTTTGAAGCGAGCGGTGCGGGCCATGGGGTTTCTGATACATGTATTGCGCGGGGCCGGGCTGCAACTTAGTGTTGACAAAACGGTCATCATGCTCACTGCGACAGGAACCAGTGTTCAGTCAGCATTGTCGCGATACCGTCACGAGATCGAGGGAGTACCCCACTTCAAGGTCATGGTTGGACAAACCCCAGTCAGTTTCAAGCTGGTACAGGAACATACGTATCTCGGATCCAAGCTCTCGTATCACGGTTTCGAATTGCTCAACTTGAGACATCGACTTGGGATCGCTTGGGGCTCCTTCTGGCGACTGTATCAGATCCTTCGCAGTAGGTCGCTCAGCTTGCCACTGAAGCTCAGGGTCTGGAACCTATGCGTGTTCAGTGTGCTGCGCTACTCCCTGTGCCAGGTAGGGATGCCCGCCAATGGTCCGCTGTTGCTCAGGCAAGCTGTGCACAGGCAGATTCGTCTCATAGCTAAGTCACCAGCTCACATATGGCATGAGTCATCAGAGGCACTGCTTCGCCGACTGTCCATCACTGATCCATGGGACACACTGTGTGCTCAGTTTGCAAGCAAAACAGTACGGCCTAATCTACTCCTGACTCAGCCTGGTGTCACGATGTGGATTGCAGAACTCAGCAACACCTTTATCCAAGCACCTGCTCCACAACATCACCCACCCCCCTTTCCATGACACCGCCACTTCTCTCAGGCCCGGAAACCAGAGCTGATCCGGGGGCAGGCCAGTCTTCACCAGTGCAGATTGAACAGAGTGCACACTCATATAGAAACCTGGTCTGCTGCTTTTGTCAGCGGTCCTTCAGCTCACTTGCAGCCCTTCGTATGCACATAGCCTCTCAACATCAGGAAGCACCACCTGCATCTTCAACTCCACAGGCGCCCATCGCGATGTGGTAAGACCAGCCTCCTCTGACACCCACCCGATGAGCCTGCGAAGGGATGTCACAGCTCACACGGAGGATGCCTCCATGTGCATACCTGTCCTTGCAGAAATGCAGGAGGCAGATCCGCAGACACGTTTTGCCTGGCTGCATTCGGTAAAAGGTCTTTGCCAGTGTCGTCACTGTGGAAGAGAATGCTTTAGCTGGGATGACCTGAAGGTGCATATCTTCACCAAGTCATGTCCCGCTCTTTACCCGGACTCTTTCACCTGTCACTTGTCACTGCTCACGCCCGCTAATAGCATCCCATTGTTCTGGCAACTTCGTCACCAGACACAATCGCCGTGGGGATGGGAGCGCATACATCAAACAAAGTGCTGGGGCTAACCTACAGGAACAAATCCAGCGATGCCCCTTGTGTGATCAGTGGCTCATACAATCTCGTGGACTTGGACATCATCTGCAGGCTTTTCATGCGCCAGCGTTTAAGGCTCTGCAGACCGCCAGAACTCAGGCGAAGGAGGCTCGGAAATCCCTGGCCATTGGAGCCACTTGCCGTTACTGCCGTTGCAAGTTCACAGGACATCCAACTAAGCATGCATCGGAGTGCCCGGCTATTATCCTGTCTCGACTGCTTGCGATTCTCCTAAAGCCGAACTGCGAGCTCTCACCCTCCTCTCCCAATGATGCCGATTGCAATCACTTCCCATCCTCGTGCAGCCATTTTCAGGACCATGGACTTGGAACCGATCTCGCACGAGGAGTTGATGGAAGCCGCAGCGGATCTACAGGCCTTGCAGACTGCAGCTCTGATGGGTCAAAGCTTTGGCCGCAGAAAGATGGCGGAACTGCAGACCGACAATCAGCAGTCGAGGAGCCCGCTGCGCGAAGGCGCCCAAGCACTCAGAGCGAGAGAGAGTCTGCACCCAGAAGTTTGGTTCCCTTACGGACACAGAGACACCCACGAAGTACAACCGCCCAGACCACAAGGGTCAGCAGCGAGGAGGGAAGGGTCGCAACCAGGATGGGCAGATGACCAATCGCAGAGCACAGCCCTCCACCCCGGAGCCCACGCGGAGGTTCGAGCCAGGTCCCCGAAGCAACAATCCCTCTGGCTCTACTCGACGACTCGATCGCGATCAGGAGCAGGAATTGCTTCAGCAAATGGCTACCGTGGTGCTCCGCCACGAGGACCAGCTCTCGATCTTGAAGCAGAGCACAGGAATGGTTGCATTCCTGGGAACCGCGCCCCCGCTTACGGTGATTCCTCTGCTGCAGCAGGTGGGGGATCAATGGCGCACCACCAAGGAATCGGACCCCACGGCACTCAAGCACCCCATCAGGCTGGTGTTGTTCCAAGCCTTCACCATGGAAACCCCATCCAGGATTCAGAAGTTGGACACGTGCCCCGACTCCCACAGGGATGCCCTCCGTCTCTCCATCATCACAGAGACCGGCAGGTTCCCCTATCAGGCATGGAATCGCCAAACCAGGGCGTCGGAGACTGTGGACACGCAGCAGCCGCTCGAGGCCAAGGAGATCCTTCACATGCTCGACGAGCTCATGATCCTCTCGGTTCAGGATGGAGTTCTCCCGAGATTCCACCCGACCAGAGACTTGGCTCCTCGGATGGAGGGGCCGACGGTGACATGGATGATCGAGCTGGGACTCCGCAACCCCAAAGCTTACAGAACCTGGGAGCTGCTAGAGCGCCTCTCGGGCAACTCGGTGCTTCGGTTGGTGGCAGCGTCGCTGCGACGGGAGCGGCTGGGCCGCTCAGCAGCGGCTAAGCGGATGGCCCAACTGCGAAGGCAGGGCACTCAGCTGAACGTTCCTTTCACCACCCAGACTGTCAGGCTCTCCGGTTGTCCCTCCGCCAGCTGCGACTTGCCAATCGTGCAAACGAATGCTATGCTAATGCAGTGATCCTTGCAGCCATATGGACGAGCAGTTTTCGTGTCACACTGGAGGTAGGCCCCCGCGCGACACTGGCACGGGACCTCAACAAGGTGTTTCAGGCCCCTCAGAAAGTGCATCACCTTTGGAGTTACCAAGCCTGGGCTAGACTGTTTGGTCAGTGGCCACACGATGGCAGACAGCATGACGCAGCAGACTTCCTTAGTTTCCTTCACCAGCACACTGTACTTCCGAGCTTCAATGGGCAGTGGCTCATCATGGAAGATGGTAGATTGGTTGACTCTGGAAAACTGTGTCCGCTTGCTCTCCTAGGGGATCTGGAAGACATTAAGAATACTCATGGGGGTTGTAAATTGCAAGATGTGGTCAACACATGGCATGCACAGCCAGGTGCACCGGCCATCGCATCTGATGCAAGCTGCATTGTGCTGCAGCTGAACAGGTTCCGACCCCATGGTCATTCAGTGCACAAGTCGAAGTGCCCAGTTGCTCTTCCAGTACGCCTTAACCTCCCCTGCTGGGTCGAAGGTTCTGTGCGCTTCCTCCCCTTTCTTGTGAGAGCAGCCGTCGTACACCTAGGAGACTCCACCAGAGTGGGTCACTACCGCAGTGTTATTTTTGAGCCAAGTGGGCGATGCTGGTATGCTGATGATCATGTTAGGGCCACTGTTCCCAGCCTTTCTGATGCCAAGGTCTTTCGTGAGAATGCTTATCTGATCTTTCTTACACCGGCATCGCCAACTGCAGTTTTGTCGTAGCTGCTGAACCTGTCTGACACAACAGTTAAGGTGCAGTGCGCTAAAGGCCCTTCGGGGCGGCTGCTCCTTTTGAGGTTGGGGGAGAGATCGAAGACCGATCACTGCGGCAATGCCGCCGTACACCTGTACGCCCTAGACGCTTAGCGAACTTACCTTCGCTGCGCGGTGAAGTGAAGAAGTGAAGTACTACTACCAAGAGTTTCTAGTTAGCCTCAGGGGTGGCCACCCGTGATAATTTCCAGATAGGGTTCCAATACGTTTTGGATACGATCTGAGGATAGGATCGGTCTATCGGGCTGTGGCATCGATACGGTTCAGATAGAGGAACCGATAGGGTTTGGATGCGTTTTGGATAGGGGTTCTAGTACGAGTTCCAATAGAGGTTCCCATACGTGTCCTAATAGCGGGTTGAATAGGGGTTTGAATAGGGGTTTGGATACGATTTGGATACGATTCCCCTCCCGCCGGGGGGGGCCCCTTGTCTCAGAGCTCCGGAAACCGATTTTGGGCTCCTTTCGAAGGAAAAGTGGGGGTTTGAATAGGGGTTTGAAAGGGGTTTGGATAGGGGCTGGGATAGGGGTCTGGATACGATTTGGATACGATGTCCCTCCTGCCTGGGAGGCCTCTTGTCTCAGAGCTCCGGAAGCCGAATTTGGGCTGCTTTCGAAGGGAAAATAGGGGTTGGAATAGGGGTTTGAACAGGGGTTTGGATAGGGGTTTGGATACGATTTGGATACGATGTCCCTCCTGCCTGGGGGCGCCCCTGTCTCAGAACTCCGGAAGCCGATTTGGGCCCGATTTTGGGCTCCTTTCCAAGGAAAAATAAGGATTTGAATAGGGGTTTGAATAGGGGTTTGGATAGGGGTTTGGATGGGTTTGGATACGATTTGGATACGATGTCCCTCCTGCCTGGGAGGCCCCTTGTCTCAGAGCTCCGGAAGCCGAATTTGGGCTCCTTTCTAACGAAAAATAAAGGTTTGAATAGGGATTTGGATGGGGGTTTGGATGGGTTTGGATACGATTTGGATACGGTCCCTCTTGCCTGGGAGGCCCCTTGTCTCAGAGCTCCGGAAGCCGAATTTGGGCTCCTTTTTAAAGAAAAATAGGGGTTTGAATAGGGGTTTGGATAAGGGTTTGGATACGATTTGGATACGATTCCCCTCCCGTCTGCGGGGCCCTTGTCTCAATTTTGGGCTCTTCTCCAAGGAAAAAAAGGGGTTTGAATAGGGGTTTGGATAGGGGTTTGGATACGATTTTATCCGGCCCGTTTCAGAACTCCGGAAACCAATTATTTTGGGCTCCTTTCCAAGGAAAATAGGGGTTTGTCTAGGGGTTTGGATAGGGGTTTGGAGACGATTTGGACACGATTCCCTCCTGCCTGGGGGGCCCCTGTCCCAGAGCTCCGGAAGCCGATTTTGGGCTCCTTTCCAAGGAAAAATATGGGTTGAATAGGGGTTTGGATAGGGGTTTGGATACGATTTGGATACGATTCCCTTCCCGCCTGGGGGGGCCCCTTGTCTCAGAGCTCCGGAAGCCGATTTTGGGCTCCTCTCCAACGAAAAATAGGGGTTTGAATAGGGGTTTGGATAGGGGTTTGGATACGATTTGGATACGTCGTGATGGAAACCGTATTCGAAACCATATTGGAGCCCGTATTGAAATCGTATTGAATTCGTATTGCTTCTGGACGAGAGCGTATCGCCTCTCGTATCGAAATCGTATCCGAATCGTATCAGAACCGTATCTCCCGAAATGCGGATTACGGCAATCCTATCACTGAATCGTATCGGTACCCCTATCCAAACCCTAAACCAAAAGTAATCCTCGATCGGGCCCTGAGGCTGAACTAGAAACTCTCGGTACTACTACTACTACTGCTGCTGCTGCTGCTACTACTACTACTACTACTACTACTGCTTGAACCTGAAGCCCTCTCCATGTATAGTCAGTGTAGGCGTGGAGCGCTTGCACGAAGCAGGACCTTGTGTCAAGGATT
>CAJNJA010089508.1:1835-15051 GCA_905231915.1 Symbiodinium necroappetens
AGTAGCAGCAGTAGCAGCAGTAGAAGCAGTAGCAGTAGTAGCAGTAGTAGCAGTAGTAGCAGTAGTAGTAGTAGTAGTAGCAGCAGCAGGAGTAGTAGTAGTAGTAGTAGTAGTAGTAGTAGGGTAGTGGTAGTGGTAGTGGTAGTGGTAGTGGTAGTGGTAGTGGTAGTGGTAGTGGTAGTGGTAGTGGTAGTGGTAGTGGTAGTGGTAGTAGCAGCAGCAGTAGTAGTAGGACGAGTAGGAGTAGCAGTAGGGGTAGGAGTAGGAGTGGGGGTAGAGGCAGGAGCAGGAGTAGGAGCAGGCGTAGGAGTAGCTGCAGCAGCAGCAGCAGTATCAGCATCAGTAGGAGTAGTAGCAGTTGCAGCAGTGGAAGCAGTTGTAGCTGTAGCAGCAGAAGAAATAGCAGTATGAAGGGGCCAGCCTGCCAGCCCTTGAACTCGCAATCCTCAATCCTTAACCCTACATCCTTAAACCCAACGTCCTGAACCCCACAGCCGGAGGGTTTCGGGGGGCGTGTGCTGGCCCTGCCCGGTTTGAAGAAACGTCGGGGTAGGGTTTGGGGTTGTGTGGAATTTCGGGCTTGGAGGCTTGAAGGCTCTGGAATTTGGGGGGTTTTAGTATCAAGGGTTCGGGTCAAAGTTTAGGTTCACGGGTGCTGGAAGCTGGGGTTTAGTATGTACGGTGCGGCTTGGCCTGGGTTTTGATCGAGCTGTAGCGTACTCTTATGTATATATAAAGACACAACAAATATCAACATAAATATGTGAAAGCATTTAAGCAATAAATATATAAATAGGTGTATATGTATGTTTGTATATATATATATATGTATATACACACATTCTTTAAATGTACAACTGTACAAGTACATACATATGTCGATATATGCATATATAAACAGAAACGTACCAATATATAAACATACAAAGGTATAAGTGTATTTTTGAAGAACATATAAACTATACCAGTATGCAAACCATGAATGTATAAAGATAAACAAACCAATACACTGAAAACACACAGACAAGTAAGATTCTCTCTCTCTCTCTCACACACTTACACATACACACACATATATATATATACATACATACATACATACATACATACATACATACATACATACATATGCATGTTTGCTGTGCGTGGATTTATACGTGTATATATATATATGTAGCGATATGTGTGTATGTATGTATGTGTGTATGTATGTATGTATGTATGTATATATATATACACATGTATGTGTATAAATAAATAAATAAACAAATATATATATATATGTATGTATGTGCATTTATGGTACATACGTGTTTGCATATATATATATACACACATAGTGCCTTGAATGATTCGTCAACAGAAGACTCTTCACGCTGTGTCATTGTGTTTGGACGGAAAACCTGCAGCTTCTCCTAGTTTCTAGGCTAAAATAGCTTGTTAGCGATTATGTAGCACTCTTTCAACGTCTCGCGCTGTCTTCCCACCTTCCTATACTCTACACAAGCAACATGTCTCTACATGCTGTACCTACTATGCAATACAACTACATTACTATTGCTATACAACTACTTTACTATTGCTCTACCCTATAATCACAAGGCTACCAACATAGCGGCCTGTAATAGCCCGACAAGTCTGTGAAGATTGGATGAAGGCTTTCATTCGTTTATGGTAGTATCCTCTTTTCCAACTTTGGGAGGATACCGGGAATGCGGCAATCGTTTTTTTCCGAAATGGGTCAGGATTCTGGAAAGACCACAACAAGGAAAACGGCCTCTGGAGGAGACTTGGATCTGTCTACGCGACGGCGGTCAAGCGAGTTTGATTTCATGGGTGTTGCATCAGAACCGAGTTTACGCATGTAGTCGGGATTGGCAAGCGGTGCTCGTGGGTGAGGACTAAACTTAAAGCACCATTTGCTGGTAGCCAACCACACACGTTCTGACCGTCACCAGACAAAAAGCCACAACGCCAACTCGGACGCTTAAGCTTCAGCGTCGGAACTATCCAAGTTCATGTTGAATGCCCTGATTGGTTCTGAGGTTCATTGTTAGTTAGCTCGTGGTGCTAGCTCCATGCCGACATCGATAATCATGTCCTGTTCTCGTGAACATAGATGCCGTCGACTAAATGCATCTGTGGCTCAGGGATCAGGGTGTAGGGCCGAGTGGGTTCAGAATTGGGGTACGGTGCGGCGCGGCAAAGATGATGAGCCCCTTCGTAACAGAGTGTATGGGTTTTGAGTTCAACATGCTTAAAGTGGCGGTACCAACCATAGAAATCTCAGTACGCAGCACGAATATACAGGCCGGCGGCAGCCTAAGCAGAGATGCCGCCTTCAACATCAACAGAGTCAAAGTGAGGCGGGTTGAGGGCTGTTGAAACAGTTCGACCGAAGCTTTTCCTCATGTTCGTTCTGCAGATCTTTCCATATTGTTGAACCCCCTGTAACACCTGCAAGAAGCCCCGCGAACCAGTTTCAGAACGGTCGCAGACGAGAGGCTGAACCAAAGTGACACATGAACCCCCAGGTCGTTTGCCAACGAGCCCCGTCAAGACGCTTAATGCTAAACCCCCCCCCCGCATGTAGAATGCCTGCTAGTTTTGCCCGAATCAGTTTGTTGCAAGATCCAGCGGATACTGCCAAGAACTTTGCCGCGTCTGGAACTAGTATTTAAGCAGCATACTGGTTGGCTTGTGTGAAAGCAGATTTTTTGGTCTTGCTGTCGTTCCTCGTACAATTCGGACCAGTTAAGAATTCTAATGTTTTGTTCCGGCCACGTGCTGAAGTCCCGGAGTCGTCCAACAATTTTGCACATGCCCTAAAGCGCAACTCTTCCAATCTTCCCTGCGAGGGATGTAGTGGCCACGGACTCTGCCTTTGCAGCCGTCCTCACCGACGGCACGGTGGCATGACTGGGTCTGAACTTTGGGTGCACTCTTCAGGTCGTATTGGGTCTGGGAGTCTGGAAATTAGCCTTTCTTTGGGTCGGCTGGGACCTAGGATGGTGTACGATTTTAGAAGCCGTACAGTCTAAGCAAGCAAGCAAGCAAGCAGCCCGCAGCAGCTCTTGCCCCTTCTCCTTAAACCGATGGGAAAGGTTTGGACCGAAAACAGACACGCATCCCCTCTTGCCTTGGAGAACAACCCGGCCGAATTCCCGTATAGTTTTCGTGCACGAATACTAGAAGTTACCCGACAACCACGTTCCAATTTAGTAGGTGGTCCTGTTTTGACCCCTATATCCGTTATAAACACCTTATAGACTCCGTACAGAAGTTCTTAACCACTTATCGAGTCCACCCTAAACCCGCAGACAACTTTAGCCGTGCTGGCTTGCAGGAGGTTTAGGGTTTAGGGCTTCAGGTGTAGAGTTCCTCGTTCGAACAAGCCTAATACCCGGGCCGCAGATAGATGGTAATACATACTACTCAGTATAGAAAGAACGCGAGACAGTGGAGAAGTATACCATGTTATACCCGAGGGCTGTTGTAAATATTGAAGCTCAAGTAGACCATGCAATTTGTCAAGCCCCTGATTTGCGGACCCTCCCGCATCGAGCGAAGGTCAAGGCAGCTGCCATCTTTCGCCTTAACAAAGATGTGCAGACCGAATAGAAGACCCGACTGAAACAGGCAATCCTCAGATCCAGAGCCCTCACCTCCATGACAATACTGTTGATGATATAAATCCTGCATTACCCATAATAAGGGATATACCAGAATTCCCATATTTTAGGGTCCTTAAGGCAATGCAGGATTTATATCATCAGCCGTATGTCGCAGGTGCAAGCTTGGGGTGAGGCAGAAAGCGGCGGGCACTGCCCCTGGGATCGCAATGACAAGGACTTGCGCCATGCTTGCAAGGAGCTCGGGTCGTTCAGGCTTTCCGGGTGTCGGATTCAGGGCCCCTAAACCCTAATCCCCAAAGCCTAAACCCTAATCCCTATAATCCCTAAACCCTAAACCCTAATCCCTAAATCCTAAACCCTAAACCCTAAATCCTGAACCCTAAACCCTAATCCCTAAACCCGCATCAAGATTCGGCGAGTGAGGCTTTGAGGGTTTCTCAGGCGTTGGGTTTGAGGTTGTGACCGCAACGATGTCGATTGCTAGTTCACTTCTTGAAGTGAAGACGAGTACCTTGACACTCCAAACCAGCTGATTACCCAATATGCCCCAGTTGGTTTAAACTACCCATAGGCTCCTTAGTAGTTCCTTTTTGGGATTACCTTCTAGGATTCTAAATATGAACCATAAAAAAGAACTACTTAGGAGCCTATGGGTAACTGTATTCTTAAGTGATGTTGGAGCCTCGGAGGTGAGAGCTTCGGCACCCCTGCCAACGCAACACGGAGTCTGACCACCAAACTTCCCACGATGAACACAGAACCCATTCATTATGGTATGCTTGAGGGAGGGGGATCCAAGGGGGGGATACCAAAACAAAAGAACCTCAAAACCCCCCGGCAGCCCTGGAGTCTAGAATAAATCCACCCGTTAAGCCGCAAAAACTACCACTCTGAAATTTTTCAGCCCTATACACACTGTACAAGTCTTACACCACAGGGCCTTCATCCACGAAACTCTAAAGCCGTAAACCCCTTGATACAGTGGTCGGAAGCCGTAGCAATACCACGGTTGATGATACACATCCTGCATTACCCATAAGAAGGAATATACCATAATTCCCATGGTTTACCGTCCTTGAGGTCATGCTCGATTTAGATCATCAACAGTACTATAACCCGAAACCCTAAACCCCTACACACCTAAACCCCTAAACCCTAAATCCTAAACCTAAACCTAAACCGAACCCGATATCATCAACAGTACTAACCCTCCGGCTTCCTCATTAAAAAACATACGATTGTATACTCCAAAGCCCTAGTCTAATTGTTCGGGTCCTTGTGCTACCCTAAACCCTAAATCCCCGGGCCGAACCTAGAGATCTGAATATCCAAAATATGAAAGGTTGAGGGTTTCGGGGCTTAGGGCTCAGGGTTTAGGCTTGTTGGGGCTTTGGGCCGTTCCCTTTGTAATCTAGATATAGGACTCTATTCTTCTATTGTATGATACCCGAAAACTCTCTCTCACTAGGGACTTGTGTGTAACGATTTTCCCCCACCCCCTTCCTTCTCAGACTAATTCCACTCAGATTCCACTCGAAGGCAAAGCGTCAAGAAGCTGTATGCCACGTCCCGAGCCTTCGCCGCGCTGAAAGATGATGGTCTCTCAGCCCGGGTTTCTAAGGGTTTGGGGCTCAGAGTGCGGATCCTACGATTCAACGGTTTAGGGTTGAAGGGTTCAGGGTTTCAGGAGGTTCAGGGGGCGAGTCTAGGGTCTCTCTTTGGGCCACTTGTTCTCCGTGCTCCCGGCCCAGTTGGCCAGCGCCAGCACTCTCAAATCCAGTAGGGTATCGCGCTTATGGATTTAAAGGGTTTAGGGATGGTTCAGAGCATACGACTATCCACATCAACACCCCTAATATCCCAAAACTCGTGCCAGCGGTGAGGCCTGGCTGCCAAACCAGATCCTCGAGAAAAGGAGGCCCCCCTGATTAATAAACCGGACCTACAATGTAAGGATCCCCTTTTTATATATTCCTGACTGCACTTACTTAGTAAACGGCTTCTCGGACCCCCAAAGGCTTTGGTTCTAGCCCGGTTCAAGCACCATCTTAGCCACAGGAGCATCGGGCTGAATCCTACCTCGACAAGAAACATCAAGAGATCCACGGCAAAGAACCCAAAACCCTAAACGCTAAACGCTAGACCCTGAACCCTAGACCCCTAAACCCCTAAACCCCTTATCCCTAAACCCTATAAACCCTAAACCCTAAAGTGTCAAGGTAGTTTTTTCGGGTCCTCGGCTCAAGAAGGGCTTGTGGCCCGGGGAGCTTAGTGACGAGTGCTTGGCTCAAAGCATCGTGACCTCAGTCTCAACTGCACCATACTTTAGGGGTTTAGGCTTTAGGGGTTTAGGAGCTTAGGGTTTAGGGTTTCAGGGTTTAGGGGTTTAGGGTTTAGGGCTTATAGGGTTTTAAGTTTAGGGGTTTAGGGTTTGGGACTTCAGCCGCACCCCGGAAAACTCAGATGAAACTGCACAACATACCTTGTATGCGAAACCCCGCTTTATTTCACTACGCCGCCAACCCAGGCACCGTGATTGCATGGGGCGACCGGGATTCCGGCGGTGATGCGCGCCACGCAGCTTGTTCTGATTTATCTGCAGTCTCGAATGTAGCTTAACCAACCTGACGGTTTGTATCCCATAGCAAAGACAAGGTGACCAACAAAGGGAGTGCAATGCAGACTAACTAAGGTGTGTAGTAGACACTCTTTGTGTTTCCGTTGAGAGTTTCAGGTGCAAAATCGGAATTTACTCTGTTCACGGCAGGGGGATGGCGGTTTGGGGTTGTAATTATCAGGATGAGGCACCCTAAACACTAACACCTAAACTTAACCCTGGACCCCAAACCCTAAACTCGAAACAAAAGCCTAAGCCCCAAACCCGACAATGTCACCCTAAACTACCTTGACCCCCTCACCCAGAAATGGATCTAGGGTTTCGGGTTGAAACCCGGAAGACAAGCCGCCTCAGTTCCCAACCCTCAACCACCAACGACCGCGCCATACACTGTGCCAGCTGGAGGTCAGGGATCGCTTGCGGGGCGTCGTGGAGCCACTCCAATGCATCAGAAAGTCGGCTTTGGACACTTGCCCTCGCCAGACTCTCAACCCGAAACCCAGCACCCTACGTAATATAGAAGCCGGAATAGTTGGTAATGTGACGGCCCTTCGGATAAACATATACATATACATATACACATATATATATATATATAATATACAGATAGTAGTTATACTACACCCGCAAACCTTACTCGGATTGTTCCGGCCTCCATACAACATACAGAAACCCCCTCACTCTGTTCTCCATTGGTAAATTCTAAAGCCATCTGAAGCCATTGCGCCCCAAGCTCCACAGCCCACGAAACCCCAAAAACCCCAAACCCTAAACCCTAAACCCTAACATCCTGAAAGGTTCTGAAGCCGCGAGCCCAACTTCCCTCCACCTTGCCACGAAAAGCGGGTCAAGCAGAAGAGAAGCAACGCCACGCCACCAGCCCAAGCGCCCCGAATTCTGGGTCGTCGAGCTCTTGAAAAAGACATAGTGACATGTTGTTGACGATAGAAATCCTGCATTATGTTAGGGACCCTAAACTATGGGAATTATGGTACATTCCTTTTTATGGGTAATGCAGGGTTTATGTCATCAACCGTAGGAGCCCTAAGTAGGCTGTCCAAGGAGTTTTTAAAGGGAGTTTAGCGGTTCAGGTCGTGTTTTCTATTTTAACTCCTCACTCGTGGCTTCAGAAGGATGTTTCTTATGTTTTTGTCTTGAGGACTTGTTCTGAGGCTTTAATAGGAGGAGTTTGAAGGGACTTTGCCTTGTTTGCAGTGCTCATTCGGTTCTCAGGTTCTGGTTTCGTTCGGCTTAAACAGGGCTTAGGGCCCCAGATTGGAGCAGATCCGATGCTGTGCATACGACTTAAAAATAGCTTTGGAGCTATATAGGGGGTTCTCGTTATGATAGAGGTTGGGCTAGCTTCCACTTTCAGTGACGGTCCCCTAATAAGGCAATGGCAAGGCCTCGTGTACTTACCCTGGTCCTTTGTGGTAATTGTTAAGGCAACGTGGATTTACCTGATGCATCTTCTAAACCCTAATCCCGAACCCGAAACCCGAAACCCTAAAACAAAAAAGCCCGCACTTAAAGGCACCATGTTGTTGCAGGTCCGTGTGAGTTCTGTGGTCTTCCCGTCTTTGGGGATTTGGTTACAGGATTTATCGGGGAGGCTCCAGTCAGTAAGGTGACGAGCAGGGGCAAAAAAGCCAGAGGTTCTACGAATAGTTGTTTAGTGTTTAGGGTTTCGGGTTTAGGACTGAGTTTCTCCGATCTTCCAGGTAGTTCAGGTTTTTGTGATTCAACTGCCGGGGCTTCAGGCTCAGGATCCGATGAAGACAACCACCAAGTTTGGGAGCCATCTGTTTTTGGGGATCCCTACTGTTACTAGATTCCTTCTTCAAGGAGGGGAGTTTCCATCAATCACGTGTCTGATGCAGGCATCAGAAGTATTAGCAATACTTAGGGCTCCTCATCCACAGTACTGCGTACTCATAATGTAACCCACAACCCTATTCTAGTCACATAGGCCCTTTTCTTAGCTTGGTAACGCTAAACCCTAAACTGGTGCATGGGGTCGTAGGTGGTGCTTATTTCAGTTCTGGGCCATCCATGATGGCCGTGAGGATCGTGGGATCGGACAAATCGTTCGCCGCGATCCTTTCGGATGGCAGCGTAGCCTCCCGGGCTTTACATATATTTTGAACCATTCCCCTAGAGTTTTTGTATGTCTATGCTGTTTTCTTATTTCCTGTAAACACGTGTTGTAACCTATGCTGTTTTAAAGTAGATATCGTCCATGTTTGGAATTGATTTTCCTGTTTCAGTATCTTCTTGGCAGGTTTCTAAAGCCTCTTACGGCTTGGGGTGTAGGGTTCAGGGCAGTTATGCACCAAACCTTGCACCCCAAATTCCCAAACCCCAAACCCGAAAACCCAAATTCCCAAACCCCAAACCCTAGACCCTAAATATCAAATTCCCAAACCCTAAACCCTAAACCCCAAAATTCCCAAACCCTGGACCCCCAAAGCCCTACACCAAAAAACCCTACCCCTTCTGCAGATTCTGGAACCCTCACCCTTCTGCAAAAAGCCGAAGCAGAATCCCAGGTAGATCGATGCAAAAAACACCGTCTCAAAGCCCTTATAGAATGCATGAATCCCCTAGCTCTTAAGCCTTAAACCTTATACGCCCTTAAAAACCTTAGCTTTAGGGTTTAGGGTTTATAGGGGTTGTAGTGCCCCATGCGAAACCCAGGAGTCTTCAAATCCTGCGCCGTCGAAAGTAAAGAACCCCATCCTCAAGCCGCTCCCGGATCTTTGCAGACCGAGCCATCTTAGGAGACCCATCTTTAGCAACTACTAATTAAGGGTCTGAAAAATGAGTGATACGGCTGATGATATAAATCCTGCATCCCCTTAAGGAGCCGAAACTATGGGAATTATTGTATATTCCTTAATGTGTAATGCAGGATTTATATCATCAACCGTACTTCGCCGTAGGGTTCCTTATAGTAGAACTCAACAAATCTTGAGAGCTTTGCAAGCCAGAGTTACGGACACAACCCCAACCCTGAACCCAAAAGCGTAAGGCGATAAAACTTGAAGCCAGAAAGCCTGACGCCTAAGCCCTGAACCCTTAAACCTCAACCCCTAAGCCCATGAACCCCTGAAGCCGTACATCCCTAAACCCCTAAACCCTAAACCCTAAACCCCTAAACCCTAAACCCCCAAACCCCAAACCCCTAAACCCTAATTAAACCCTACACCCTAAGCCCCTACAGGGCCACTTTTGAGCTGAGACTTCCAGAGGTCACCTGGGGCTGCAACAGGTCCGGCGGGGACAGCAGCCAGGTTCAGCACCTCTTGAAGGAGAGGGTTTAGGGCGTAGGACAGTAGGGTTTAGGGTTTCAGGGGTTAGGGTTTAGGGTGTAGGACAGGGTTTAGGGTTTCAGGGGTCAGGGTTTAGGGTGTAGGACAGTAGGTTTTAAGGTTTCGGGGTTCCGGGTTTAGGGTGTAGGACAATAGAGTTTCGGGTTTAGGGTGCAGGACAGTAGGGTTTAGGGTTTTGGGTTTGGGGTGTAGGGGTGTAGGACAGTAGGGGGTGTAGGATAGTAGGACAGTAAGGTTTAGGGTTTAGGGTTTAGGGTTTAGGACAGTCGGGTTTTGGATTTGGGGTTTAGGGTGTAGGACACTAGGGTTTCGGGTTTTGGGAGAGGGCTCAAGTGTAACAGGGTGCCCTCTAAAGGGATCCTACAAAGGGGATCTATAGGTGTTATCATGGTTGCAGGTTTCATGGTTCTTACCAAGCGTTGAAGGCTCCGGGTTGAGGGTTGAGGGTTGAGGCTTAACATAACCCTATATAACCCCCCAGGTACCTACTATAGAGGGTACTAGAGCCCCTGGGGCCCTATATAGTAGGTACCTGGGGGGTTAGGGTAAGAGTCCAGGAATTTGGGGGCTTCTTTAGGGTGGTAGGGTCTAGGGCGTGTTTTGGGTAGGTCTGGAGTCGGGTAAGGTTTCGGTGACTTAAGGCTAAGGGTATGTAAATGTGCGACTTCAGGCTCACCTACGCCCTAAACCTTTTAGTTGGGATCAGGGTTTAGGGTTTGGGGTTTTACAAGACTTGTAGCCTTACGTACCAAGCTCTCTGACCATTTATGCAAACAGCAGAAGCAGCTGACCGCTTGCCGCTCTGGCGAAGGAGGTGCGGAGCATCGCAGCCACAGAATCAGCCTTCGCAGCTATTCTCGAAGGTTGGCCAGGGTTTAGGGTTGGGCTTTGAGGAGTGCCCTTAGGATTTAGGGCTCTGGGCGTAGGGTCTCTCGGGTTTATGCTCCAGAGGTTGGCTTTTCAGCACCTGTCTTTCTGCATCTGTTGCTTTCACTCTCTGCTTTTTTCGTTGCCCCTCTTCATTTTCTCATTTTTCTAGCTACTGGTGCTGAAGGATGATGGCTGGCAACAAGGAGCTCATGGGTCAGTTAGCATCCTGACCTCGTCTATTGAATTGGCTGTTGCTCTTCAAAACCCCACAACCCCAAACCCGAAAAGTCTTCATTCTTTCCTGATGCGCTTTTTTTCGTAGTCACGCCTTCTGAACCTGAGTGTGGTTCGTTGTGCTCCCCCCGAAACGCAAAACCCTAAACCCTGAGAAAGAAGGCTGCATAGTAGCAATACATGGAGGTTCATGGGCAGTTATAAACGGTGTTGTCATATGTCCTCTGGTGTGGGTTATGACTCCAGACTCTAGCTATCTTATTCATACCCCTACATACAGCTACCCATGAACCTCGAAAGAAGTGGCCGTAGTCGATCTGCCTGTTTTTTGGTAGGAAACCTCTACAAAGGACGAAACCAGATCGAGTATCCACAAAAGAGCTGCTAGGCATTCGAGTCGAGCATTTCCCTTGAAGGTTTAGGGCTTAATGTTTAGGGCCAGGGCGCTTTAGGGCTTTCTGGCTATAACCTAAACCCTAAACCCTAAACCCTAAGCCCTAAACCCTAAACCCTAGCGTTGCGTGGGAAACGTTTCTAACCTTCGATGCAATGAAGTCCGCTGGGGCCAACAAATCCGAGCTTACCCATAGGCCCCAAAGTAGATCCTTTTTGGGATTACCTTATAGGATTCTAGTTTTAAGCCATAAAAAGGAACTACTTAGGGGCCTATGGGTACAGTTTAGGATTTAGGGTTTGGGTCTAGGGTTTGGAGTTCAGGATTTCATTCAATCTCTGGGTGGTCCGATTCTTTCTAGGACATTTTCAGGTGGGTAGTTACCGGTATAGGTATAGCAGCCTCATAGACGGTCTATATACCTGATAGAAGCCTTATAGAAGCCCTATATACCCTAAACTCCCCACCTGTAGTTTCCTTTAATTCTTGTTTGGCACCTAGGTGTCGTTGCTGTTCAATTCCTGTCCGTCTTGACACTGCTCAGGGGATCCTTTCACAACGCAAAGCGCACAGTACCCGCACCCTGCCGAGCATGACAAAAATCCTGCGGCTTAGGGTTTTGGATTGAAAGGAGAAGCCGCAGTTCAGACTTCAAACACCGCAGTCTCTAAACCCCAAGCCCTCAAACCCTTGGAAGTTTGAACCCTTGACCTCAACCAGGATCCAGAGCTCCAAAACCTAAAAATCCTAAACCCCAAGCCCTTAGCCCAAAATGGGTCGACGGAAGGAGACGGGAGAGTGGTGACCTGGGGCGATGTGAGTTCTGGCGGTGACTGACCCTCGGCATCGTCAACCTTAGGTTTAGGGTTTAGGGTTTAGGGTTTAGGGTATGCCATTCTGGACGCTCGGAGCAGGAGGAGGAGCAGGAGCAGGACCCCAGCAGCACGTCAACAGAGGAAGCAGTCGCAGCATCGCGCTTTGTGTTCTGTAGATTAAATAAGTGAATGTTCCAGAAGTGCAAGGTTCAATGTAATCGCTCGGTAATGTTGTCGAGGCTCACAAGCCCTTTTTTATTTGAGTTTCTTTTTCCCTGATTTAGGTGAGGAAGCTAGCACTGGGCTCTCCTCGTAGCCTCAGAGTCTTAACGTTTGCGACGAAGCTACATCGCAGACGGGTTTACTAGGTTCCTTGCTTTTGAGCAGAGCCTCTCTCAGATTCTAACTTAAACAGGTCATCTGCAAGAAGGGCCACAAACACATCCTTAACCCCATGGACTCTAAGCCCTCACCATATCCAGGAAGATCTCCCAACATGGGGTTCCCAGGAGCCGTCGGCTTTTTTGGTGTCGGGCCCGATTGAAATCTCCGAGCACACTGAACCCCAAAGCACCCCCAACAAGGCGAAGATCAGACTTCCTCCCGAGATCCGCAGAAACCCCGAAAACCTCAGCTCTAAACTTAAAACCCCTACTTGGGGATCCAGAAACCTGTCATAGCCTACTACTTGTAGAGGTTTAGGGCCAGGGCTGCAGGCAAGCCCTGAGCTCGAAACAGGACGGCTGCAAGAGCAGCCCTCCTTTCCAGGAAAGAATGATGGGGGCTTTGAGCCTGGGTTTGGGTTTAGGCTGTAGTACCCCTAGGCTAATTTAGCCGTAAAGCTTGAAGAAGTAAAGCCCGAAGCCACTGCGTTTCAATTTTTTTGGGTAGCTCTGAACCCTAAACCCTAAACGCCTCAAGCTGAAAACCCGAATGCACTACAAGGCAACTCCGTTAAGCAGCAGCTAGTTGACGTGGACAAAGTCAGAGGCCGCAGTTTAAGATGTTAGGGTTTTAAAACTTTTGGCTTTAGGGTGTAAAACTTAGGGCTTTGGGGTTTAAAAGTTGGGGCTTTAGGGTTTAGGGTGTCGGGTTTGAGTCATTCATTGTTGTTGGTTCAGGGTTCAAAGTTTAGGCTCAGGGTGTGGGGTTTAGGGTGTTGAGGGTTTAGGATTTAGGGTTGGACTCAGGCTACGAGCCCGGAACCCAAAGCCCTTGATGTGAAGCCTCAACATCAGATCAGGGGTTGCGAAATGGGCTCTGGAGTGGTAGCAGCGGCAGAAGCCGTAGTAGTAGAAGCAGCAGCAGTAGCAGTAGCA